>JALBCR010003871.1:0-116603 GCA_030710515.1 Abscondita cerata | reverse complement strand
AAGCTGGAATTTTTGAATTCATGATGGTTCACTTTGGGTGTGCAAAATATTTTATCTGAAAATATTTTATTAACTTTATTTCAAATTAAACGTTTTATAAAAAAAGTAACTTAGCTTTTTTATATTTAATTATTTTGACAATTTCAAACCATAGTTACATTTATAGAAAACGCCAACTCAATTTTAATTTAAAATTTAAATCTAAATGACCCTAATTTTAATATTTAAAATTAAAAAAAAAAATATGACTTCTTTCATTCAGTATAAACAATTTTTTAATTAATTACATTATAGACATTTTCTTTTTGTTCTTTATTATCTGTATTTTAATTTACTATTAACTATTTCTTTCGATGTTCTTACTTTCTGCTATACTTTTCTGTTTTATTTTCTTTTCAAATCTTAAATTGAATGTATTTTTTATTCTATACTTGAGATTATAACGCGTGATTACAAAAATTTTTTCATCAAACTTTGCCATGAACGACAAAGCAAGATATAACAGGTGTATCTTAGCTTAGCTTGTACATTTGTCAAATCTGACAGATTAAATTTCAATACAACCAGTTTTATGCATTTAGAGTCGACATACGTAAATTTTTGTTTTCTGGTTTTTATTTTGACTTCTAATCACTTTCCTTTCTTTATTTTAGCATACATATTCTACTGGATTTTGTTTTTTTGTTTAACATTTAATTCATTCATTTTTTCATTTAAACGTTTATAACAAAAAAATAGAATATTATCAAATTAGAAAATGATGTTTTTCCCGAAAATTACCATTTGATTTCGGACCTAGTCGTCAAGACCCAGCCAGACACTAAAAAGGGTAATAAACAGAATTCCGAACACACAATCACACAAGAAACATTTTACAAATTAATGTTAAGAGATTGAGTAAAATAAAACAGATTCTTGTCTAATTTTTTGTTTCAGAAATAGGATCAATACTACACACTGTGAGATGAGACAAGTGAGCATAAGAATAAATAAATAAACTTGAATCTGAACTCAATCACGTTTTGCTTATTCAATTTTCTTACCTTTTTCTTTTTTGTGTCAATTTTGTTGTAACAATATCTTCAGTTATTCACTTTTAAATTTTTTCTATACAATTCTTAAAATAAACTGTTACTCCATCAAAAAAATTCTTCTTTTCGACTATTTATTTATTTGTATGGTACATTTTAAATATTGTATTGTGATGTAAGTATTATGTATGGTGACCCAGAAGCATCAGCATAAACCTAGTAGTGTGGGGACGAAACCGTGTGCAATAGTAGATTGGTTCATCTTGGCAAAGCATTTGCTTTAAGGTTTAGGAAAACCACTAAAACCTAAACATGCCAACCCTTAGAATTCATATGTAATAATATTGATTAAGTGTGTAATCATTATAGAAGGTAAATAAGAACATAATATATAACAGCACAGCCATTGCATGACGACATATAATGGACCATTCCAAGCGCCAGTCACGACTCATGAAAAAAAATAGTAGGTTAAAGAAATAGCAAAACAAAATAATGGAAAACAGATAATCAAGACAAGAAAACAAAATATTGCTAAACTTCAGATGTCCTTCTAGATTCGTAAGCCATAACATAGCTTTCATCCGTTAAATTATGAATGTTTGGAAATCCTCCTTTAAACTTCGTTAACCCTTATCCGGGCAACATAATATCCTGACGTTACCGGGCAGCACGGGCCTGCTAGGCCCGTTCTATTTGTATGTGCTTGGGAGGTGAGGTTTATGTATATATGTATATATAATCAAATGTTTTTAAATTATTTAATACAAACAGACATTACAACAATTAAATTAAGAATTATTTACAACAATTATTACACAATAATTTCTGAATGTTCGTTACAAATATTTTGTTTACATTCGCTACACGATTGTTTTGTTTACGATCCCTAACTTTAGGACACAAATAGCATCTTCTTCTAATATTTTCTTTATTTTCTAATTTTATTTTTTGTAGAAATTGGTTCATCTACAAACTGATTCATACAGTGCTGGATACTTAGCTGCAACCCTCTAGATTGTCTTCTTCTAATATGAAGAACTACTAAACTCAGATAAAGACAACAAAAATAAACGCCTCTTTTCGTGTTTATTTTTGTTCCAATCTGGTTTTAGATTGGTCCAGATAACATAAGCTGCGACACCACTTACGTCTAAAAGATTCATAAAAAATGTAAATGGCCAGAACGATTTGTTTTACGTTTACTCATGTATTTATGAACCATTTGGTCTATCGTATCCACACCACACTTAGTGTGGTTATAATACATTACCATTTCTGGTTTGTTCTTATAGTCGCTATTGTCTCCTTGATTGTGATGCATAGTTGACAAGATTATCACACTTTTGTTCTTTTTGGGTACATACGATACCAAAGATGCATGTGATGTGAACCCAAAATTGAACTTTCTTCATTCCGTTTCTTGCTAGGCAAAAATTCTTGCGGTATAAAGCGTTTGTTTTTTTTCACAGTTCCTACGCATGTTAGTCCATTTTTCAATAAGCGTTTTGCTAACATATAATCTGTGAAATAATTGTCAAATGTCACGTTTCTGTTTGAATTATAAAACGGTTCTACTAGTTGTTCAACTACACTACTTGCGAGGCCTTTCGCAACTTGATTGCCTTCTTTTCCGATGTAGGGAATCCCATTTAGAGGATAGTACGTTTGGGAATCGCATGCCCACCAGATCTTCAAACCATATTTATCAGGTTTTGATGATATATATTGACGGAATGGACATCTTCCTCGAAAAGGTACAAGCTGTTCATCCACTGTTATATTATCTCCTGGTAAGTAATGCTTTTGAAATTGTTATTGACCATTTCCCAAATTTCCCTTATAGGTGCAAGTTTATCTTTTTTTTCTCCGTGGATTACGGGTTTCTTTGTTATCAAAACGTATAAATCGTAATAAATTTTTAAATCTTTTCAATCCCATAGTCCCTCGAAAAATTGGTGGCCCGTATAAAGCACTCCACAGCACATCATGGCTGGTTTCATTTGCGCTCAGATGGCCAGCGCTCAGTAACAAACCGAAAAGCGCGAATTTCGATGTTGTCACATGGCTTCCAAATAATATCTTTCAACATCGATTTGGCTTCATTGTTTGTACGTAAAACAATTTCAGAGACTATATCGTCGTCTAAAAATAAACAAAAAGCGTCAATTGGTTCGTCAATAATTTTTCCCTGCGGTATTATCGCTTTATGCAACTTTGATTTGATTATGTTACACGAACGAGATCGACCTGTAGGAGCAGGTTGGCTGCTCCATTCTGTGCCATCTTTAGAACTGTATTTCGATGTAGTAACAACATGTAAATTATGCATCTCTTCGCCTTCATCCAGTTCTTGAATGTCTTCAGCTTCACTAGCAGATGAAACATGATCTTCTTCTTCTCGTCACTTGATGAATCAATTACATATTCTATGTCGTCGTCATCTTCCTTCCATGAATTTTGGGCTATTTTTTCCAGTTCTGCGTGAGTTAACTTTCGATTCATTCTTATGCGGCACAATCACATTCACAATTGCATACGAACTAAACTTCAAAGAAGTATTGGCATGAATATTTATACTTGTACTATTATCTTTTCATAAATACAGGGAAAGTTTTCTTTTATTGTAAAACCAAAATTTTTCACTAATTAGCTATATATAAAGACACTGTAATTATGTAGATGCTCATTAGATAATCCTCAAAAGCAATTATTTTTCGATAAACAATTTAGGGCTTACTAAGCCCGCTTTTACCCGGTAATGAGTATTTAGAAGGATTTGCCTGATAAGATTAATATACACAAAATATAATCCAAAATTTTTTCATAAGTAAATAGCAAATACTGTATTGAAAGAATTCTGGAATGCATTAAGTCAAATTATATTTATTAATATAAATATTGAAGTTTGATTCCGTCGTCGGGCCTACTAGGCCCCCTTGCCCGAATAAGGGTTAATTGACAATCCTCTACAATATGTGTAACGGTCTCCGGTTCGTTTCCACAGTCACAATTTGGATTCGAATTTTCGACTATGATAACGTTTTCATTACTCAACGATTGGTGTTTTTTTTTGGGTGTTTATTAGTGAAAAATAGTGTTATAGTTTTTAAAAATGAAGATAGACTAGTTTATAGATATTTATACTTTTAAGAGTGAGAAGCACTAATTGGTAATTTTACATTCGTTTAAGAATGACACACTAATTCAGACTGTGTCTTTTATTAATTAAAAAAATTGTTATGGTGTATGAGTGAAAAATACTGATTTGAGATTTTTGACACATTTATAAATAAAAAAATGATATAAACATTTTTCTACTTTTTAAGAATGAAAAAAAATTAAATCGGTTTTAAAAATAAAAATGTAATTGATATATTTTTTGGGAACAGAAGTTATTTGTAATTTAGAAAATAAAAAGTAAGTGACAGTGAATAATAAAAAAAATGTTATTGCTTTTTTTTCTTTTTCTTAATTCTATGATTTTTTCTTTTGCGCTTTGTAGATTTTTTTTCTTGACTGGGATATTTAATTTTATCATTTTATTTTGAGTTTTTGCCTACAAAAAAAATTTTTTTTTGTTTATTACCGGACCAAAACACTACAGCCGATATAGATTTTCTGAATTTATACAGAGTCATTGATGGTCAATGGTAGGTTAGACGTTTATGGAAAACGGGACATAGGAGTAATCTAAAAATTTGGTTATTGCCATAAATAGACAAGATCTATCTTTCTAAAATATTTCATTTTGGCGGTGTTGCCGCTTCTACCTAAAAGTAGTAATAACTTGTTAATTTTAAATAAAACACCCTATATATTATCCAATTTTTAGAATAGCAATTTCTTACTAATAATTTTTTCTGAATAGTTCCCCATATCTTTCTACAGCGGTTTTCGAAATAATAATTATTTTAGGTTATATTTTTTCAAAATATGATCTCACCAAAATTTAAATTTAGCTGCTATTTGAACCCATATAAAGCTGAAGTTTTAGATGAAGTTTGATAAAGCTTAGTGTTTAACAGCTACTTAAATAAATTTATTTAATTTTATACAGGACGGTTTAAAATTAATGATTTTGACGTGACATACAAAAAAGGTCAAAACTTTATTTTTTTAAGTAGAACATATTACTTAAAATTCTGATAGATAATTAAAATGCCTTTGAGTTGATATAGCATAATGATATATCTAACTCGTCAACTTTTTGAAATAATCGCAATAATGATTAAAAATCACATTGTCTTTACATAATTTGCATTAATTAGCCATGGAACGCCATGTGATTTGACAATTGCTCAATTATTCACTGTGTTTGACAGATGTGGAAGTTTTGAGATTGTGATTTACTACTTAATACGTATTCAAAAACAAATTACAATAGAGCGAAATAATTACTCCCATGAAGTTTTGATGAGTCCTAATTTATTCTTCATGGAGAATGTGACAAAATTGTGGCAAGAACATGTAGAAAATTTAATGAATTGTATTCTGATTTGCAGCCAATGAACAAAAGAAAGTTTAATGTAAATACAGGAGAACTTTATCAATTATGGTTCTAAGCTTAAAACATAAACTTTCTTTCGTTCATTGGCTGTAAATCAGAATACATTTAATTGAATTTCCTACATGTTCTTGCCACAATTTCGTCTCATTGTCCATGAAGAATAAATAGATTCATCAAAACTTCATGCGAGTAATTATTTCGCTTCATTGTAATTTATTTTTGAATAACTTTAAGTAGTAAATCACAATCACAATTTCAAAACTTTGACGTCTGTCAAACACAGTAAATAATTAAGCAATTGTCAAATCACATGGCGTTCCATGGCTAACTAATGCAAATTAAGCGAAGACAAGGTGATTTTTAACCATTATTACGATTATTTCAAAAGTTGACGAGTTAGCTATATCACTATGCTATATCAGCTTGAAGATATTTTAATGGTCTATCAGAATTTTAAGTAATATACAGGGTGTTCTATTTAAAAAAATAAGTTTTCACCTTTTTTGTATGTCACGGCAATATCATTAATTTTAAACCTCCCTGTATAAGGTGAAATAAATTTATTTAGGTAGCTGTTAAATACAAGGCTTTTGCAAACGGCATGTCAAATTTCAGCCTTATATGGGTTCAAATAGCATCTAAATTTAAATTTTCGTGGGATTATATTTTGAAAAAAAATAACCTAAAATAATTATTATCTCGAAAACCGGTGTAGAGGGAATTATTCAAAAAAAATTATCAGTAAGAAATTGCGATTCTTAAAATTAAATAATTTATGCGGTGTTTCATTTAAAATTAACAAGCGGTAATACCGCCAAAATATTTTAGAAAGATAGATCGTGTCTATTTATGGCAATGGCCTCCTATGCCCCGTTTTACATAAACGTCTAACCTACCATCGACCATCAATGACCCTGTATACAGTGACCGGCAAAGAGTTTGCATAAAATGGGAAAAATTTTTGTAATTGAGATATCCGAAAATTTCTTTTGGCAAATAAATTCAGCACGGCGGCAAATTTAAAAATATCCCTTAAATATGTAAAAAGTGAGGTTAGATGACAAGATATTAAAAAATGCCTAAGAAAAAAGTTGTTCGGAATTAGATTATACGTCTATGTGCAAAAGAAAATAACAACTTTTCAAAAATATCAATTTTCCAGCATTTTTTCCGGAAATATTGAGAAAACTAAATTTTTTGCGTTTGATTTGCATAAAACACAATAAAGCCAACAAATAAACTTTGCAATCTGTTAATTTTAATTATTAGTCTACCAATGGACGGGGAAGAACAAAAAACATTGTTTTTTTAGGACGGACTTTGTTGAAATGGCCTACAGAAAACAAAAGGTTGAAATTAATAATTTAGAATTATTTTAAAATAGTCCTAAAATGATCAAATCTTCCCTTCTAAACCCAATTTAAACAATATTGCCTGGATAATAAATTCATACAAAAACATACAAAAAATGTCCGGAAAAGATGCCGGAAAACTGATATTTTTGAAATGTTGTTATTTTGTTTTAAAAATTTGCACATAGACGTATAATCTAATTTTGAACAACTTTTCTTTTAGGCATTTTTCAATATCTTGTTATCTAACCTCACTTTTTACATATTTAAGAAATATTTTTTAAATTTGCCGCCATGGTAGTGGTCACATGACATTTATCAAAGTTCTTTTTTTTGTCATTCGATATGCTGAATTCATTTGCATAAAGAAATTTTCGGATATCTCAATTACAAAAATGTTTCCCATTTGATGCAAACTCTTTGGCGGTCACTGTATAATTAAACAATAATTAATATTTTAATATGGTGACAATTTGGAATAAAATGCTTAATTTTATTAATATTATTAACACAAACCTCATTCCAAATATAAAACAATAATTTAAAGAAAATTGCGTTTATCATTAAAAATAAATTACCGCTTCAGTTGCATTTAAATGCTTATTAGTTTTATATCAGAATACATTAAAGAAATTCTTTTATAGGATGAAAAGTACGAAAATAAACTTAAGAAATAAGTTCATGCAATAATCATAATTTCCCTTCATGATTCAAAACGTTTTCACAAAAGTTTCCTTTATTATTATTTTTACGACTATTGCGAATATAAACGTAATAAGTTTAACATATTTTACTAAATACGAGTAGTTTCTTTTTTTTTGTATTCAGTATTTTCTAAAAAGTTTTAATTAATATAGCACTGAACAAAATTAAGTACTCAATTTTTTCGAGTTCAATATAAAATAAAAGATGCGAAACGTTCTATCTGAATAGCAATCGATAAATACATTCCTTATTTTCATTATATGGGTGAGTCTTTGATTAACTGAAGAAATTGGACATTTATCAGAAGGTTGAAAGGAAGCTGTGTCATCGGGGTAAAGAATTGTTGCAGCTATTTGTAAATGAGTGTAAAAAACTAATCATTACTTGAAGAACACGCACTAAAATAATACTGCAAATAAAAATTTGTCACATATATTTTTTTGTATGAAGCGTTATCAAAGCAATAAATAAACCAGAGAAAAACGCGCACTCAGACTTTCCAATTTCAGATAAGAAACAAAAATTATATATAAAAACTTAGTTTTTGTATTAAATCTCGCACGTGTCTTAAAACCAAAAAAAAACGATTTAGTGTTTTATCTTTACTTTCTTTGTTGAAAACACTTAATAGTAAATAGAATCAAATTTAACGTTAATAGATACCTGTTAACAATTTTCTATTAACATTAATGAGCATTATAAGCCCTTGAAGCACTTGGGGTCATTTTATTTAGTATTCATAATAGGTTTAAAGCTCTAAAATACAACCCTTTTATTAAATTTTTTATTATTCAACCTAGAAGTAGATTATCTTTGTGTTAGAAAATGTAATGGAAACAAAAACTAAGCAATTTCGAACTTGATGTGGCCGATTCTACATGTTCAGTTAAATCAAATGGAGTAATGCGAAAAGCTTTTAGCAAAAAGTTAGAATTTGTCGTTAGATTTAACGGTAAAACAAAAAATGTTGTAATAGTTAGAAAGAAATTTTATCATTTAGTTCCTACGGCGTTAAACATCTGAAACAAAAAAAATCCAGATAATTTTAATATTTTTGCCTAAATGGCACAACGACAAATTGTTAAGTAACTCTTCAATCGATGTGTCTATATTGATTTACATGAATAAAATGTGTTTAATAACTTTCAATTTCTCTAGAGTGTAACAGAATATACATGGTTCATCTATTTCGTCAAGTGCAATAACACTATTAATAATAAATAATGAATTGTATGGTAAGGTATACAATTCTGTGATTTTTGATAATTTTTTACTTGATGTAAGGTTCCCTTACGCAGAAAGCCTTCTGTAGGAGTAGGAGAGTAACAAAGAACGTCTTATTCTATTAGTCGACGTTTCGGCAACTTTTATTTTACGTCCTGATGAAGACAACACTACTACTTTTCGAAACGTCGACTAATATAATTAGCCGTATCTCACTCCTACAGAAGGCCTTCTGAGTAAGGATACCTAACCATAAATTATTGGCCTTATTAGGGTACTTTCATTACAAACATGATGATTCCTTTCATTCTTGATCTTTACGAACTTCTATTGTCACTCCCTAGAAAAATTCTACCGCACTACTCAGCCAGAATATTTAATCCTTCTTCATTAATAATTCTCAATTTGCAACTTGTCCCCACCATTTTTATGTATTCTGTGAATTTTTTTGTTAGTTTTCAAAAACTTCATATTCTGACTTACATGACAACAGAAATCCTGGAACTTATACAAGAAAACAGAAAATATGATAGTTTCAGAGTATATAAAAAGATAAGAGAGATGGAGGGAGTTTGAAATAATACTTCGAATATTCTTAAAGACGACCAGCAAGATGTGACTCTACTGTGTACCCAATACGTTTGACAATTATTTAAGGATAAGATAGTAAACAAAACGCCACCAATATTAAGACAAAAGGTAATCTATGCCATAAAAATACAAAAAATGGTAAATCGGCAGTTTGGTGAAACTTTTCAATCAAATGTACCAAACGGGCTTTATTTCCAAATAGTGGCTTTAATCGAACTTTATGGGGATCCCAAAGCATCTCACGCAACAACCTGAAACGCGCCAAAACCATAACCTTAATGAGCGACACGCTCGTGTTCTTGACATTCATATATGGTAGAATGATAAAGAAATAAGCGTCACACAATTTGGCTACACGAATGGTTTGAGCACGAGAAGTTATATGTCGCCACACCCCCAACGAGAAATCTGATATACTATTGAAGAAGGCAGCGTTATTACATCATAATATGTCGAAGATTTGTACGAATTATGTCATGCGTCCAGTATTCACGTTGTCGTATCCTTTCCTTGTTTTCTAAACTATGGCAAATGCCAACCAGTTGTCATACACTGCTTCACTCACCGTCTGCACCGAAAATTTTTATTTTATTTTATTTTCGCTGCTTAAGTGAGAATACGAGGCTGTGTTTTTGATTTACCACCTCAACTGAGTTTCATGTAATTACCAAACGTTTTGGTGTAGATTTTAGAAAATTTATAGTCGCTTCGGAGTACTTACCCACTAGCTAATGTCGGTGACTAGTCGTGGACAATTTATTAAAATGAAGTAGTAAAAAAACTGCTTCCGAGACAACGGGCGCGACCCTAAGAGCTGTAGTGTTTTATCTTAAGCAGTAGGGACTTGAGATACAAAAGAAGAAACTGATAACGAGAGAAAGCTTACCACTTGTGTCACAGGTATACATACACAAAACATAAATTTATACGTAGATAATAACAATATAAATAACAAATAAATATGTAAATAGTACAAATCGTATTACAGATAACTTGACAAGTATTCTATCTGGTAGCAATATCTATTCCTCGACAAAGATATAATACGGCAAAGCCGAATAAGTAATCCACGCCTCAAAAACAATTACCTTGATCATACGAACTCGACTTCAATACTTAAATAAATTACGTTGACTTCCCTAATTATAGCTACTTTAATAATTAAATCTAGTACTGAAATCCTGCGCAAACAAACGTGAAAATAATATGTCGGGGGTTCCTCAAGCTCAGAAATTATCACAAAATGGCTCTAACTAATTAATTAGTTTCGGTTAATAACGGTCCGTTTCTAACAGGCAGGTAATTACGATCATAGAAATTTTCAAGAACAAAACACGCGAGAAAGATATATTAAAGCTATATAAAGCTTTAGAGTCGTGTCACTTTATATTTTCCAAAAAGTTTTTAACGATTACAAAAGATGATGGAACGAAGAGCAGACACTGACTGGTATCAAAAAACGACTGACGTGTGTCAAGGAAAAGGGTCGCCTGCTATCAGCTTCTGCCTTATAAAAAGATACATTTGGTAGAGATATAGGTAGCAATAAGGGTGAAGGTTGGAAACATAGCTAATAGGTGGTTTTACCTTCCGGTATTAGTTAATTTGTCCTCAGGTAGTAGTTCTAAAATGAGTAACAGAATAGCGTTTGCGTTGATAAGGAAATTTCTTTCAAACTACGGCATTCGACAGTGTGCTCAAGTCAAATAAAAGAATTGCTGCATTTAAAAATTACGGAACTCATCCACCTACAAGTAATTAAATAATTTTAATGTTTTGTTTAATAAAAGAAGGTCTTTTACCTCTTACCACAGCGAAAGAAACGTTCACTGGGCCCGATGAAAGAAACCGAAAATTTTAAACAACGAATTACACGAGTGGTCTTTTACTTCAACTGTTGATCTAATAACAGCAACGTTAAGTTGCCTAAACTCCAGGCGCAGCAAAGGAAAAAACCCATTCAATAATGCCCTACATAAAAAATTCGGGAGATTCTAAATAGAAAAAAATATAACAGTTGTAATGTAGAACAAATTAGAGATATTCTTAGCAATGATAACAGAAATGCACCCAAAGAAAGATTCAATAACTAATAGACCATAAACAATAAAAGAAATTGAGAAATTAAAAACAAAATGCAAAACATTAGAAAAACATTGGAAGGAACAAAGAATGTTACACACTTAACTTAAAGTTCAGAATCCGAATCACTTAACTAAAGATAAAAAGAAACAGGAAAAAATACAGAAAAAGTAGAACCACTATCAAAACCAAAAAACTAGAACTTAAAAAAATCAAAAATTGACATAAAAAAGGCACGTAAAACGGAAACAATTACGAACGAGGAAAAGTTAGTGTACAGTGGATGACCAGAAGAAAGCTGAGTTGCAGAAGTTAGTAGATAACACTTCTAAAGAAGACAAACATATAACAGTAATAAGAATGTATGGGCCAAATAATGATGACCCAGAGATAAAAATATATAAATTCTGGAGGAACTAACAAACGCTACAGAAAATAACACAGGCGACCTATTTGGTAATAGAAGATTTTAATAGAAGAAAAAATGGGTCAGAAAAAAGAAAAGCAGAAACATTTAGCAATTACAATCTGTAAAAGAACTGTAGAAACTAAAATTAAAAATTACACGAAAAAGAAGTAGAACGAAAAATAAATTTAAAACAATTAACAGTAGAAGAACTACAGCAACGGTTTAAAGAAACAGCAGCTAAAAACGCATGTGTGGTGAACATCAAAACAATCAACCAACAAAAACCAAGCACTAAAAACGCAGTTAAAACTATAAAAACTTTATATATAATGATAATAAACTGAAATATAAGTGCCGCCACAGGTACTCCCAGGCAAATGATAGAGAAATCATTACGATGTATGCTTTGTGGGGTTGCTGAGATGTAGATCAACGACTACATATTAAAACTAAAAAAAAACAATGGGTAGAATATTTGGCAGATAGATTACCATTTTTCCCGTTACTACATTTTCGTTATCATTTCATTCGTGAAACAAAGTTTTTTTATTTTTGGACATTTCATAGATCCAATCAATCCCTTCATAACATTTTTTCCTTATTTTAAATTTTACCGATTCAATAAAATTCTTTCAAGTTTTTCTTTACAACACCTTTCTTTTTTTCGGAAAGATTTTTGTTATTGATCGTTTGTTTTATTCCAATAATCTACCAAAATTATCTCCCAGCGCCTTCATTTCTTTTTTTAATCCAGTCGCAAAACAATAATCAACTTGAATTCATCAGTGTAATTGAATAATGTTACAGAAAACCTCTTACAAAAAAAATTTAATAAAACAGAAAATTAAATTAAAAATCATAGCATCTGCCGAAATATAGATTTAGTTTAACATAGAATGATTACTTAGTAGAGGATATCTAAGAAAAATTTAATACAGTCAATTTGTTCGTGATCGGATTATTTTTCTGAAATATCATAAATCAATTTCAATATCGTTTATTTTCATACAATATACATTTTTCTTGTCGATACGGCCATTGCCGAGAGTCCATAAAATTGAAATGTGACTAAACTTTCATTTCTATGTAAGTAAGTTTACAACTCAAGTAAATATGACAATAAGAGTGTAATTTAAACAATAAAAAATAAAATTAAGTAACCGACATTTTTTTATTGCTCAAAACAAATTTATTAAATTTTAGTACAGCAAAATTGCAAGAAATTGTTACACAAATTACTGTATAGAGACAATTTCTAAAGAATCCGGTCAGTTGGTCGTATTAATTTCTTGATAATTTCATTTATTTTTATATTTTTTTCTTTGAAAGAATATCAATTGTTTTAGGGTTAGGTATAATTTTTTGGTGGGTTTAAGTAGATCGTTTTTAGCATACTTACGTTGATTATTGTTTGTCTCTTGTTGTACCATTATCAAAACTTGTGCATTCTAGATGAGAGAACTAACTGTTTTAATGCACGTGCGTTTTTATTTACGATCATAGGTAAATATTTCCTCCTATAAGTTTTATTTGAACGATTCTGTTCTTCTTTGAGGAGGGCACCAACAACCACTAAAACAAGCTACGTTTCGTGCAACAAATGTGTACTTCCTTTGGTCTTTAAACAAAGAAATGACCCGCCACTTAAAATAACATAAAAAACACATAAATTAACTTTAATTTATTTTGTGATTGTTAAAATCTATGTGGTGTACTTTAAGTGGCAATTCTTACTCTTCTTGTGTTGTTTGATTTGTACTGCATGTATTTGAAAAAAAAGTATTTTAGGGTGTGTTTATAATATTGTTTGTAATAGTATCTCAGTGAGATCGCCTTGTTTACTTAGATCATCTTTTCTGTTAATAGAATTGAACATTTTGTTTATTTCTTTTATTTGTTACGCACTCCTTTTAGTGTTAATAAATGTTTAGTCTGATGACTTGGGATTTCTACTTTTATCCATAAATTTATTTTATTTATTTATTCGTATGGTACATTATACAAATATTGTATTGTGATGTAAGTGTTATGTATGGTGCCCCAGATCAGTATAAACCTGTATAGTGTGGTGACGAAACCGTGTGCAATAGTGGATTGGTTCGTCTTGGCAAAGCATTTACTTCCAGGTTTAGGAAAACCACTAAAACCTAAACATGCCAACCCTTACCCACCCTAGTATTTACACATAATAATATTAATTAAGTGTGTAAACATTATAGAGGGTAAATAAAAACATAAAATATAACAGCATAGCCATTGCATGACGACATATAATGGACCGGTCCAAGCGCCAGTCACGACAATGACTAAAAAAATAGTAGGTTAAAGAAATAGCAAAACAAAATAATGGAAAAACAGATAATCAAGACAAGAATACAAAACATTGCTGAACTTCAGATGTCCTTCAGATTCGTAAGCCATAATATTGCTTCATCCGTTAAATTATGAATGTTTGAAACCTCCTTTAAACTTCGTTAATTGACAATCCTCTACAATATGTGTATCGGTCTTTAGTTGGTTTCTACAGTCACAATTTCGATTAGAAATTGCACCCCATTTGAACAACATAGAGTTACATTTTGAATGGCCTGTTCTCATGCGATTTACTTTTGACTAAATTTTTCTTTTTTGATCAAAGCCCGGGACTTCTATTGTTGGATCACCCATGAGATGTACTTTTGTAGTCTTGCAACCATATAGGACTTCGAGATTTAAGTCTTTTAGCAGGAGGGTTGTCAATGTCATTCCAAATTGGTAACTTTTTGTTAAGTTTTAACGCTGCATTTTGTCAAATGTTCGGTGAAGTAATATTACAAAGAACAGGAAGCCAATCAAAAAGAGTAGATTTAATGGTTCCACTAATTATAGGCATAGTGCAATTCAACTGGGCATCTATTTTTTTGTATGATAACTATTTAAACAGACAGGAGCACAATATTCTGCTGTAGAATAAACTAATGTCAATACATGTATGAATGTAAGCTTTCGCGGCTGTTGTCACTAAGATTATTATCTTCCGGGTTGAGCTGTGTTCGTCCTTTTTCCTACGTTCTCTGCTTGACGTTTCGCTAACCATGCTGTTAGCTTCTTCAGAAGTTACTCTAAAGACTGAAGTTGTTGTCTTCTGCTCCTCGTCTACATTGGTCAAACCGGACGCAACATAAAATGTAGATTAAGAGAACATCACCGAGACGCCAAGTCCAGAGCGGTAGATAAATCAGCAATCGTAGAACATCTACACGAAAAGGAAAACACATCATCAACTTCGAGGAAGCTAAAGTTCTATCAAGGACTAACAACTACTATCCAAGGATAATCAAAGAATCCCTAGAAATTATGAAAAACAAAAACAACTTCAATCGAGAAGATGGTTACCGATTAAGCAACACGTGGAAACTAATTCTTCACAAAAACAAAGAAAACAAATGTCGCCACAAAATTAGTCGATACCAAACAGAAGATCAACCAACCATCGAAAACCAACCACCCGTCACTGATCGATCTCAACCAACCGTAGCGGAACATAGGTATATAACAAGGAGCAGAAGACAACAACATCAGTCTTTAGAGTAACTTCTGAAGAAGCTAACAGCATGGTTAGCGAAACGTCAAGCAGAGAACGTAGGAAAGAAGGACGAACACGGCTCAACCCGGAAGATAATAATCTTAATGTCAATACAGCTGTACAAAGTGTCTTTGCATCTGTTCCCCAAGTTATTCCAGCTAATTTTTGAATGTTATTATTTTTTGTTTTCATTATTTGTTTGACTTTTTTCTAAATAATCTTTGTAAATTAAAAACGTATCTAAAGTTACTCCCAGATAAACTGGGTTAAAATTATGGTTTAACTTTGTATTATTAAATTTTCTATTTTTTTCTCTATTACTTAAATAAAAACAAGAAATCTCTGTCTTTTTAAGATTGGGGCAGAATCGCCATTTTTTGAAATAATTTTCCATAATACGCAAATCATCAGATAGTTTATTTTCAATTTCGAAAAAATCCGAATGTTAAAATGAAATTGCCATATCATCGGCGTAGACGAATTTTTGACAATGTAAAGCAGGAAGATCAGAAATATATACATTAAAAAGAATAGGTGCAAGAACCAATCCCTGTGGAAGACCATTACTTAAAAATCTAAATTTACTGCTTTTATCTCCAACAAAATCTCTAAACTTCCGATTAGACAACATATTTTCAATAAAAGAAATAATTTTGAAACAAGGATTGACGTTAAACAATTTCAAAAGTAAACCTTCTTTCCACGCGGTATTGTATGCAGCAATTAAATCTAAAAAAGCAACCGAGAAGCAATAGAATTTGGAGAAATTTTTGTATTTGTTTTAGAAGATACAACCTAATTTATTTAAAAGTGCCCAGCTTTTACGACTTAAATGTGCGAAATCTATATTTTCCATTAATGAATTCCATTTCTCTTTTCTTCCATTATTTAGAGATGACAGTACAACATTCCCATTTCCTTTATTTGGATTTTCTAGGTATGATTTGTACAATCTGTTTGTTTCAGTTGACCAACATGGGACATATTCCTGTCGAAAACCACGTGGAATGGATTTTTTTGCTGCACATTTAACAGCACCTACGAACCTAAAATAATTATCAGAAACCGGTGGTATTCATCTAAGAATAGAATCAAGAGATGTTCTATAGTGTATCCAATTAGCTTTTTAAAATTCCATGTTAGTTTTCCTAAAGATTCTACAAACGGAATTTGAAGTCTAATTTGTATTATTGAACTTCTTGGAAAATCGTTTAATACCATACGTGTTGATTGTAATAGTACCATGTCACGATCCATTGATACTAAACTGAGATCCGGGCTGTAATCGTTTTGCCATCGACCGGAATAAAATGCTTTGTTGTCTTTTGGATCGTATATTAAATGTATCTTTGAAATTCCATCCATGTTTGTAACATTATTCCATTGATATCATTGTCTTTGTAGCCCCACAATGTGTTGTGACAATTAAAGTCACCAACATATACACATGGATGAAGAAATAGACATTAAAAGTTTTTGGCCAAGGAATTGGAAAAGGTTTGTAAATATTTACTACGTGTAAATCTCCTATTTTAGTAGTTATAACAAAATTCCAGAAATTATACTTTTTGTATATTTTCGTATTGAATATTTTCTTGACGTATATTTCATGAATTTCTTGAAAAAAATCGATAAAATATTTGCTACATAAATTAATGAAAAATTCAATTTTAAATAAATATTGGAAATTCTTACTATTCGTATTTTATTGACTGTTCAGATTGAATTGAAGTATTTTTGAAACTTAATGAACGTTCTTAAGCAAAACTATATTCAGAATTTTCTACTTGAAATATGAGGAAATAAGATTATATTCCACGTTAATAAAATTTCTAGTTGCGCTTGTAACTGTTATTGGTTTAATTTTTAACCGCATTTCAATTATTGAATTACCTTTGCAATCATAGAATCAAAGTTTCTGAACTTCTTAGGTAAAGGGTAATTGAATATGTTGTAATTATCTTTGTGAATACTTACTTAATAAATTGCTTTAAAAATGATTTTTCACACAAAATTGACTTTAGGTACGGAATTCAAAAAAAAGTTAGTTTATTTTAAAAATTATTCCCTTTAAGATTTTCATATCATTTATAGAATAATGTAAATGTAACTAACACTCAACACTTTAGATTTAAATATGATAAAAGAAGCAATTTCCTCTCGAATACCGCAAAAGTTACTTTCCTCTAAATTAGGCAATTTTCACTATCTGAGTAATGAAGTAATTTTCACAATCATAATAATAAGAAACCTATTAGAAAACACAATAAAATTATTTAATTACTAACTAATTTTACAAAATTCTAATTCTATCATGAAGTGTCTTGTAAAACGTATTATTTACGTAAAATTTGCAAAATGTACCCCACAAAAAAGTCAGTAAGTATTACAAAAAAAAGAAAGGCAGTTAATACATAAATGTTGATAATTTTTGTTAAAAGTAATGACTTGTAAATTAAACTCAACCAATTACTTTCGAAAACTTTGGACTGTAACTTATACTAATTAAATTAGAACAAACTTTCGAATACTCTAACATCTAAATACATATCAAATATATATTAATACGTACTTCCAGACGCGAACACGTTTGATGTACTTACGTTAACCGTAAATAATATCCTTGTTACTTTAAACAAGAAGTCAATTTTACATACTACATGCATCTAACTTAGCGTGTAACATGGCAGCAAGTGACAAACAATTGTTTCATAAATGAGTTAAACATAATTACTGCGCATAAATATTTATTGCAAAATTATAACATCAACTAAGGTATTGTTCAAAAAATAATTTAAACTGAAATTCCAAGAAAAAGTAAAATTTAAACCTTATATACCTATACAAAGTTACGTAATTCAGATTTATTTTCAATTCATATTTTTAGCAAAGAATAAAATCATACGCCATTCAATTCTCATTAAGAAGATTGTCGTCAAAAACTGATGATCATGGAATGTAATTTCAGTTCACGCATCCGTAAATAATCGAAAATGAAAAATGAATGAAACGTATGGGACTTTTATCAATTATTTTAATGAAATAAAAAATAAAAACAGACAATAATGGAAATAGCAAATTTATTATAATTAATGATGATTGTTGGTAATTAGAAAACATATTAACTTTTCGTGTAAATTAAAGAAATTAATACATGAACATTGTATTATTTAAGAACTTCAATAACGATTTCTAGGGCACACATTTTTTTTTAATTTATTCAACTAATAATCTTCAGAGAAAAATAAAATGTTTCTATCCTGATTTGCAAAAATATTAATATATGGATATGTCCGGTGTACGTACATCAGCATCAGGTTCAAACTACTTTCTAATAATTTTATTATTAATTTAAATAGTAGGTATAAAGATTCCAAGCTCCGGGGTAAAATATTTAAATTCAATCAATACATTGTATGTACAACAAAATTTCATCGTATATTTTAATTTGTTTGCTAGTAGAAAATAACAATTAAATTTGTTACAAAGAAATTATTACAATTTAATACGTAAATAGTTCATCAAGAAAAGATGCAATTGGAAGGTTTCCATTCTAGAGAGTGTATTTCCAATTTGGATCGCTACACTCATTTTTTCAATAAACACAAAGATGGTTTTGGTTCTGTAGTTACAGTCTTTAGCGTTCGACCTATTTCATTAGCAAACTTACGAACCTCGGAAAAAAACACAAGAAAATAATATTACGTCGCTATAAGAAGGGCTAACGTATGAGAACAAGGGATTGA
This sequence comes from Abscondita cerata, assembly GCA_030710515.1. NCBI lineage: Eukaryota > Metazoa > Arthropoda > Insecta > Coleoptera > Lampyridae > Abscondita > Abscondita cerata. The sequence continues at coordinate 97,388 of JALBCR010003871.1, read as the reverse complement.
AGTAATACCATAAGATCTTTTGCCATCGTATCTACAAAGTTCAAGAAGCACCAGACTAGATGGAGTTTCAGCCGAAGATGAAACTTGTTTAATCAAGTCATTAAGTAAGGAATGACGCGTCCACCGACCTGTTCCTTTTCTGCAAGCCCATATTCCTCTCTCCACGTATGAATGTCTTATGCCCTATGTCTTCCAAACATCTCCAGGCGTCTAGACGCAGAGAGCCATGCACTTCATTAATTTTTACATGTGGAAAAATGTCTAACCTCACAGTCATGATCCAGAAAGTTTAATCTAGAAACTGTATCCTTCAGTGCTATACAGGATGTCCCAAATAGAGTACGATAGTATGGGTACTTTTCTTATTATTAAAGATAGAGATTTGGTTAAGTGGGCAATATTGTGCCATTTTTTGTGCTACATACGATTCCGTTAAGAAACATTTAAATTTCCAAATAGTTTCAAATATTTTAAAAAAATAGAAATCGGCGATTTACTTACTGACAAAGCACACTTAAAAATGATGTCAAAATAAAAATCAAGATGATGCTTTTAAAAATTTTAATAGCTACTTTCCTATTTTAAATGGACGCCATATTGAATTTTACACAATTAAATGGGTTTTCTCTTTCTCTTTTCAACGATGTATAACAACCAATGTACGAAAAAAAAATCATGATCAATATTAATTGTTTTTCATTTTAAATCAAGTACACATGATTAACAATAAAACAAAACCCATTATAATGCGACTAATTGTCAAGTTGTATTAGTTTATTGATTGTGCAAATAATTGGTATTGTTATCTTGTATTATTATATCATAAATTTATATTAATTGTTTTTTTTTTAATTATTTGTAGTGGCAACCTTTGCAACAATGAAAATATATATTATATATATATTAAGACCGTTAAAGGCGTCAATATTATAGTCATATTAGTTATTGAACAATTTGCATGTTATATTATCAGCACGACAGCGATCTCAGACCTGAGCGTTCATTTTACAAATTGCCGTCAACATCAACGGGAGCATGTGTATCAACACACCTAGTGTCGACTCGTGAAAGCGTTCACGTACGAAAAAATGTTAGCAACTAGATGTCGAAAAGCTTATCATTTAAATATTGTGATCCCTCCAGTAGGGCATATAGTCGACAACGCGTTTGTACAATAGTGAACTTTTACATCGAGTTCTCTCATCCCGATGAGTCCCAAAAGGACGAAACAGCTGTCGGGTGATTCTCAGTGTTTGTTTGCTATTGTACAACCACTTATACTTTACTGCAGGCGATTCGAAATTTTATACTTATGCCAACTATTAGGTTGGCTATAATTATTGAAGAATCGACTATGTAACTGCTTACATACCTGTCGGCAAAGTTGCTAACATTTTCGGGCGTGAACGTTTTCACGAGTCGACACTAGATGTCGAAAAGCTTTATCATTTAAATATTGTGATCCCTCCAGTAGGGCATATAGTCGACAGCGCGCGTTTGTACAATAGTGAACTTACACTCGAGTTCTCTCACTCCCGATGAGTCCCAAAGGACGAAACAGCTGTCGGGTGATTCTCAGTGTTTACTTGCTATTGTACAACCACTTGCGTAATTTACTGCAGGCGATGAAATTTTTATACTTGCCAACTATTAGGTTGGCTATAATTATTGAAGAATCGACTATGTAACTGCTTTACATACCTCGGCAAAGTTAGTACATTTTTTCGTACGTGAACGTTTTCACGAGTCGACACTAGATGTCGAAAAGCTTATCATTTAAATATTGTGATCCCTCCAGAGGGCATATAGTCGACAGCGCGCGTTTTGTATGATGAGGGAACTTTACACTCGAGTTCTTCATCCTGATGAGTCCCAAAAGGACAAACAGCTGTCGGGTGATTCTCAGTGTTTGTTTGTTATTGTACAACCACTTGCGTACTTTTTTACTGCAGGCGATTCGAAATTTTTATACTTGCCAACTATTAGGTTGGCTATAATTATTGAAGAATCGACTATGTAACTGCTTTACATACCTGTCGGCAAAGTTGCTAACATTTTCGTACGTGAACGCTTACGAGTCGACACTAGATGTCGAAAACTTATCATTTAAATATATATATATATATATATATATATATATATATATATATATATATATATGTATGTTTCCAAAATGTAATATTTGTAGAATACTGAAGTATGTAAAAACACGCATTTAAAATAAGAAAGTAATTATTAATATATAGAAACTGCAATATTTAATTTTATTTTGACATTATTTTTTAAGTGTAACTCATCCAAGAAAGTAACTATCACCTAAGAGCTTTTTTCATACCTTTTATAATTACGGAGATATTTGAGTTTTTAGATATCACCAATTTCTGTTTTTTTCAAAACAATTTTAAACTGTTTGGAAATTAAAGTATCCATTTAACCTAATTTCTATCTTCAATTAAAAAAAAGATACTCAATTTGGGACACCCTGTATAGTCCCAAACGCCTTAAAAACATCCAACTTTTTGGCATTTGAGTATAACGACTAATCCATTCATCAATGCCGTCATAAAAGCAGATAATTTGATCCTTGTTACAGATACATATAAACTGAGAGCACTAAATCTTGTGCCAGGACCTCTATTACTACAAAATAAACTTCCTACAGTCCAATGATGGCGTTCCATCCTTACTTTGAGAATTATTTCTAAAGTGTTTTTATAGCTTTTGTCGCATTTACTTAAGATTTCACAATGCTTCCAAACTGGAGTTGTTAGTAGAAGATAACTTAACTTGGGAATCAATAGACTGTGCTTCAACAAGTAGAAAGTGACGTATTGATTTAATTGGAAAGTCGCCTACATAATAAAATTCTTTTGATTCAAGCTTTGATACGTTCACTAACAACATACCAAGCGATGTAGACTAAAACTGTAATAGGTTATTGTCCTTCACGTCGTAACAGAAAAACAGCTCGCATTTCTTAAGGTTGATCTTAAACTTTGCTTTTGGATATAAGAAATTGAAGTCCTGTAAAAACACTCTGAGGAACCCTCGTAAGGTCCCATCGTCCAGATAGAAAACACAAAATTTGAATATTAAATCATGAAGTATAGGTTGTAAAACAACACTGAACAGCATAGAACCACAAGGATCCCCTTGTTATGCGCCAACTTTGGATGAGATAGTATACACTCCATATGATAAAATTGATGAAGAACAATATAAAGAGATACAACTTTGAAGTTTGATCCATAACTGCTTTTAACATCTCGGTCTTGTTCCACTGCAAAGGCGTTTTTGTAGTTAATTTTAAGATGAATTTTCTTTATTCTTATTCAGATTTAAGAATAACCTCACTGGCATCCACAACTGTTTCACGACCATTTTTAGCTCTGAAGGTAATCACTAGTTACCATTACGACAGCTTTACAACACATAAAGCTTCACAACCAAACGACAAAAATGTACTGCCCACCTTTTAGTAAATGCCCATAAATTGGCTCCATAAAGAAGATTAGTTATATTAGGGTTGTCGGATCCTGATAACATGAACTTGACTAATTTTGTCAAGGATTGATAAGGTGAATACCACCTTCATCAGCTGCTTTTAATGATTCACCCATTAATTTTTGTAGTCATCTACCACCTATACCCTGACGATCCTTTTTGAAAAAGAGCTGACTAAAGTTTTAACTATTGGGCAACAACAAAACATTCCAAATGGAAATTCGCAGGTAGTGATAATTCTAAAACTCTTGATAGAGATGGGTGCTTTTGCTATAACTTTGATTAGAATTATTCTCATCCATTAGTGAAAGTTTATCAGAACTAGTTGAAACAACTCCCTTATGTCTCCAACTAAAGACCTTGATTCCACTCTACAAATTAGATTAGAAGGAGATAACAAAACTCAAGATGTGAGGATTCAGCTAAACGGTTGAAAGCCATAATATTACTTCTCCAATTTCCGATGTCAAGGATTTTGATTTTTTTGGAAGGGATGCTCAAAAAACAAAATACCAAAGAATCAAATCTTCCCATTATTGGTGATTATGAATGGTATCTAGGAAAGAGGTGCGCTAAAGAAATTTTGTTAGAGGAAAGGCCCATCTTAATTTCATACAAGCAATCACCTCCTGAATTTACATCCTGTACGAATAGAACATTAACCAGAATGGATAATTTTGGAGAAGTCATTACACAAGCGCCTCTAGATATCCTCTTTAGAATCAGAATCTCAGCTTTTATTGGCAATATCTTTTTAAAAAGGTCTTGACTATCTGAAGGTCCTGAAGAGGCTTAAGCAAATAGTTCTATCAACTCCGCCATCCTATTAGAGTGAGCCTTTTTACAATGTAATTTTAACCCGCAATCCTTAGAAAAGCTTTTTAGAATTTAAAAGACAGAATTAGCATTTGCCCCAAATATTGATGTTAAAATTCGCCAAGTAAACCTCTTTTTCTGCCTTTTACCGTTGATTTTTCTATACCCTTTTTTAACCATTAAGAGATCGTTCCTTTTCTACTAAATGGTACATTAGTGATTGACATTCTATTGTGCTTGCTAGATCTTGCATTTGTTCACACATTGCCTTTATTTTATTTATTGTTTCATTCACTGATTGTGTATCATTATCAATTTTATGTTTTGAGAATTTTAGCTCAATTCTAAATATCCCTTTCTCAATCGTGGTATGCCCTATCTGTTCAATATACATTCCAGGTTGTGGATTTTCAATAACATATTGTGTAATTATAGATGCTTTACATATACTAAATATATAAAAAAATAACATAATCATTAAATTCCAACTTAATTGTTTTGCTTCCGGCGACCTTGTGTTTGAGGTAGGTTACTGTTTGCGTTTGACCTGTGTTCTTATTAAATTACTGCAACTGTTGCATTTTTATTATTGCTTTGTGCATCTTTTCCATTTACATTTATTGGTAAAGGAATTAATTTGTGTATTGGCCTTTTGAAAACTTGATTATCGCTTCTTTACTGTAACTACTCTAACGGCTCCTTCTTCATCCGGATGTACTTCAATTATCCTGGCTAGTGGCCATTGAGTTGCGTTTAATAATTGTTCTTTAATTAAAATTATGTCTCCTATTTTAAGATTATCTTTTCTTTGTTTGCCATTTATAACGTTGTTGAAGATTATGGATATATTCAGACGACCAGGCCTTCCGAAATTGTTTTTTCATTTTTTGCATAAGTTTCCATCTCCCTGTTAATTTTTCGTCAATGTTTTCTTTGTACTTTATCTGCTGGTGTTAATAGTGCTTGTCCTATTAGAAAATGACTTGGTGTTATTACAGAGGTGAACTTGTATGTCTTCCGAAAGAGGATGACATAACGGTCTTGAATTAAGACACGCTTCAATTTGATGTGTTAACGTTGATAATTCTTCGTAGATCAATGTTGCCTCTCTCTAATACTCTTTTCAGATGATGTTTTCTTGATTTCACGCCAGCTTCCCACAGTCCGCCGAAATGCGGGATGTAGGGGGTATGAAATGCTATTGAGTGCCTGCATTAGCAAGTTCATCCGAAATTGTTGAATTTTTTTAATATGTCACATACTTCTGCTTCTATTATTTTACTGGCTCCTTATGAAATTTGACCCATTATCACTATATATATTGCTACATCTACCTTTACGACACATGAATCTTTTCATGGCCGCTAAAAATGCTTCTGTCGTCATATCGCTAATTATTTCAAGGTGAATAGCTTTCGTAGCTAAACATACGAAAATTGCAATGTATCCTTTATAGGCCTTGTTGCCTCTGCCCTTTGACACTCGGATTCGAATTTCAAACGGTGGTGCTGGCCTTACTCTTGTTGTCGGTAATTGCCCCATTAATTGTTGAGCTGTTTTAGCTTTATATTGTACGCAAATCATACATTTATTTATAATATTTTTTTACTTCTCTTTACCATTTATAATCCAATACTTTTGCGTATGTATGCTAGTGTTTGTTGATTTTCCATGCAATGTAATTTATGTGTTTCTTGAATGATGAGCTTGGATAAGTGACTTCTTGCTGACAAAAATTATTGGATGTTTCTCATTATAAGTTAGTAACGAATGTTGTTGTAGTCGTCCGCCGACTCTGAGAACACCTTCGCCGTCTATAAATGGATGTAGTATTTTTAACTTGTTTTTGTTATCTAGGGAATTCTCGTTTAAGAGGGCAGTAATTTCTGATTGATGTTCATGACTTTGGTCAATCTCTGTAATTTTCTTTTAACGCAAGTTGCAACTTTTAACTGTAAGTGAACTAGTTTTTTTATTTTTTGCATTTCTACAATTTTGTGTAAATCTCATGCATTGAGCAATTACTGTACTAGTTTTGTTTTCGATGAAAATTTTTTAATTATGTCTAGGTTACTATTTTTTGAGTTAACATGAAGACACAATTGCGTTTCTCTTCTTCTTGCCTCTTCTACTGCCCTTATTTCAATTTCATTAATTGGGTAATGTGCTTGTTGTAACCACTCAGGTCCATGCCACCAAACTAATTTTTAAGTTTATTTGCCTCTATTCCTCTTGAAATGTAGTCACTGATTCTGTGCTGATCCCACGTGATGCCAAGAGTCCTTTGAAATATATTGATTTTATTTCTGATACTCTGATTCGCCACGAATGTTTTCCATTTCGACGCATCTCCTTTGATCCAGGCTAAAGTAATTGTTGAATCACTCCAAGCATAAATACATGGATCTTTTTTAATTGTAACTGTTCAATACTTTTGCTAATAAATGAGCAGTAACATAACTCTAATCTTGCTAGTGTAGCTTTTGTTTTGATTGGAGCTACTTTTTGATTTTGCTGTCATCAACGTTATATTTCGCCTGTTGATACTACCTTGAGGTATACTGCAGCTCCGTATGCCTTCTTGACGCATCACAGAAGCCATGTAGCTCAATTTCAGAATATTTATTTTGTCCAGTCCACCTTTTGATGGTTATACTTTCTATGTCTGCCAGTTGCATATAAAATTTACTCCAACTTTCTTGCAATTTGTTTGATATCAGTTCGTCCCAACTCAGTTGTTTAATCTCATATTGCTTGTATAAAAAGTTTGGCTCTTAATGTGACTGGTGCTTACCAGCCTAATTGATCAAACACTTTGGCAACTTTCAGAATTGTTCTTTTGTTCTATAGGGTTGTTTATAATGTGAACTTTGAACCGAATTGAATCATCTTGAGGCGACCAATTTATGCCTAAAGATTTTTTAATTTCACCTTCTTTTTATTTCTTTAATTGGGTCTTCTTGTAATTCTGATGCTAAATTTTTAATAACGTTTTTTGAATTACTGAACCACTTTCTTAATTTCCATCTACCGCTTTTAAACATTTCTATTAATTGCCATTGCATTTTTATTGCTTCCTCTTCTTGAGTCAGCCCTACTTATTAAATTGTCCATGTAGAAGTTATTCATTGTTATTCTTGCTACTTTTGGATATCTAAATTCCTTCTGTCTTTTTTGCCAGTTTCTGAATTTGTTTTTACTGCTAGGTATGGTGCTACAGCCATTCCATATGTAACAGTGGTTAATTTAAATTCTTGAATAGGATCCTTGCGATTGAACCTATACAGAATTCTTTGATAATCTTGATCATCCTGATGAATTTTTATTTGTCTGTACATCTTTTCAATGTCAGCCGTGAACCCTATCTTGTGAATTCTCCATCTCATACATTGAGGTCATTTAGACTATTCCCATTGGTTGTTTTGCAAGATGCGTCATAATCTACTCTTTGTTTACTTGTCGTGCTATCTTCTTTGACTATAACATGATGAGGGAGATAATATGTCCTTTTTCGTTCTTCTGCTTTAGGTACTCAGAACCATATGACCTTTTATGCGTCAATTAGATTTTTATTCTTTGTCTAAGCGTTTTTCAACTTGCATTAACCTTGCAAGAGCCTCGTGACCTTGATTCGTCGAGTTGTTTATTTTCCTTGAAAGGAATGCGCACTTCATACGAACCTGTACGTTCTCTTGTTACCGTTTTTTTCATGTTCTTGCAATGCTTTTCATCATTGTTTAGTTGTAGTGGTACATTTATGTCCTCCATTTCCCTAATACTGATAATTCAATTTCTTTCCGCACGCGTAATCATACTGATTATATTAATGTTATTTTTTCGATGATTAGAACTATTTCCCCTGAATTATCCAACCGAACTCAGTGTTTTGACCTAATAATCCTTCATCCGTTTTCTTAATGCCTTGTAAAATAATTTCCTTGTAATCCTATGCACCCAATAATATATCTACTGGTCCAGCCTTATAGAATGTTGGATCGGCTAAGATGCAGTTGTCCCATTGTTCTAATTTTGTTTCTAATGTTTTTTCTGGTAGCGATTTTGTTAATTTTGGCAAAATCATCAATTCTGTTGATAATGTATAATTACTGGAATACCTTGGTTTGCATACTACGCGATTTTACTGGTTAATTTGATGTTTGTTTTTTCTGTACCTATTCCATTAATTTCTACTTTGATTTTTTCTCTTGGGAGATTTAATATTGATGCTGCTTCTTCTGTTATGAACGATCCTTGTGATCCGGAATCAATTAGTGCCCGAAGATACTCTGTTCCATTTTCCCAATTTTTTTACTTTAATTAATGCTGTTCCTAGTAAGACCGTTGTGTTGTCTTGAATTAGGTGGCTCGTAACTTCTTTATTTTAATTTTTTCGTTGAATTTTTTATTCGTCTTGACCTCATTTTTGTGATCGTCGAAGTTAATCTCCTTTCGCTATATTCTTGATGCAAGAGCGTGTTATGACTGCGGTTACAAATGCCGCAAACCAAATCTAGCTCTACATGTTTTAAAGCTGTCATGCCGCATACAAACATAACATAATATAAATTATTTTATAACTTTTAACCTACCTGTGACTGACAATGCCACAAATTTATTACATTGAGTGATCGCGTGGTTTGTGAGATTACACAATAATGACAATAAGAACTACGCTTACCTACTTTAATATGAGCTGTTACTTGTAGCAAATTTCTTTTCTTCTCTTCACTTCTTTTTTCGCCACCAGCCCCAGCGCTTGGAATCTGGTGCGGATGAACGTCAGCATTTCTTGTAGATTTTGGATCTCCAATGAATTTTTGATTGACGCTTCATATAATTAATTTGTTCTGGCATCCCACTTTTTGGAAATGTTGTACATGATGATTGATTCCACGATGAAATATCAATTCCCATCACTCTAATTGCTTCCATACATTCTTTTGTGGTGTTGTAAAGTTCTTTCTTTAATTTTTATTGCATTCACTATTTATAATAGGAAATTCCATGATTTTTTCCACTAACTTTTTAGAGTTAAACGTTTATTATCGTACATATTTGCTAATTCTTCCCATGCTGGGTCTTAATAGTTGCCTCTTTCACGTAAGTGCATTTTTTCTGTTTTCGTAAGGCCTGCGTTATTGTGTATCACCTTTTGAAAATGTCTTGAAAAGTCGTCCACTCCTCATATTTTCCATAAAAAAGATGGAATTTGTATTTCTGGAAGTTTTACCCGAGACGAACTTGTTGATTTATTCTGTGTTGTTGCACTTAATGCTTCTGATATTTCCCATATCTCTTGAGTGCTTTATTAAACTTTTCTTTAATGAAATAAGAGTGATTGAACTCAGTTTCCATAATTTTAATGTTGATATTTAATTGAGAAATAACTTCCCATTGCTTCTCAGTATCTTTGATCCACCACTGATAATTTTCGATTGTTTTTTTTTTTCCAATTCTACCGTGGCTTGATTTAATGAGTTAATGAACTCCTCAATTCGTATTTCTTGTTCTCGTATTTGACGAAATTGAATTTGATTTTCTTCAACACTTCCATTATTTGACATGGAAGGTTTTGCATTTGTATCTCCAAGGATCGCTTCTCGGATTTATTGATGTATAGAACAGCCTCATTGTAGACTCCGGCAATCTGATTAAAATATTTTATTTTGGAAAGTAACTTGCATGCTCTGTTTCTTTCACTTTCAAGCTTGTTTAATTTTTCGTGATTTTTCTTGCTTCTTCCCAAAGCGACTAAATTGTTGAACTTCTTTCTTGGAAGCAATGCTCTGTTTTCTCTGCCTCGAGGATTCTTTTTTCATATTATTATGAATTCTTTGAATTTCTTGCTGGAATTGTTAGTATTACAAGTTTGCACTTATGCTGACTTGTTACTGTTCCAGTTTATTCCTTACTACGGTGTTTTGTAATTGTATCTATATTGGTTAATGTGGGTCACTATATTTACCTCTCTTTTTGTAATCAACTAAATTATATTATGAAATTACATATAATTATGATCTGTTTAATCTCCTAAATTAAACAGTAATATTTATAGTTTGTAGGATGATGTGTATGCGAAATTCTAAACATTACGAAAAGCTTTTTTAACGCAATATTTAAAATTTCTTGACAAACTGAATAAAATAAGTAGCCAGTAATAGTTGCAGAATTACAAACAGCACTTACATACACCGACTATTCTTGCCTAAATTTGATAGAAAAAAACCAAATTGTAACCAAAATAAAAAGTATCGTTATGTGATTTTGCTCAAAACCAAAGCTTTAACAACATTTGTAGTTACTTCCACACTAATAAAGCTAAAGAAATACAAGCAAGTTTATTTAAGAATTTTCTTTGTTAGTTTTTAAAACACTATTAACATCTATTTTTAACGCCCATTTTTTCATTTTTTCGGATAAATTAAGGTTATTTTGTTATAATGAAGCCGTCCGTCTATCAAGAAAACCCCTGGTCCAATTTTTGGAATACTTGTGATATAGCTGTTATTTATAATACCACATATCTAATTGAATTAAGTGTCAAATTCGCCAGCAAAAAAGGGCTTTAAACCTACAGAGATGTTCTTATTCTCAGAATATTTACATAAATATTCATTTAATTTAATTATACACGACTTTTATTCAAACAAATTTTTGACCGAAAGTTAGTACAGGGTGTTTCTAAATACAATGCCATAATTTTAGTGCGTATTCTTGACATGAAATTATGACGAAAACTCTATATAAAAATGTGTCCGAAAATGCTTCATTTTTGATAGTGTTGAAGTTAAAAAAAAATTTTAATTTTTTTATTTTTTAGAGAACAGGTTTTTAAACTTTTTTCAGAAAGATTCAAAACGAACTGTTTTCTAAAAAATGGAAAATATTCAAAATGTCAATAAATTTAGAAATTAACTAAATAAAAATGTTGTATGCCAGATTATTAGCCGTAATATATTACAACATTATGCCAAATTTGTAAAGTTTCAAAATACTGTTATCTAAAAATCAAAATTTAATTTTTTTTTTTAATTTCAACACTTTGTATATCATAAACTCAGACATTTTCGAATACATGTTTATATAGACTTTTATTCATAATTTCACGCACTAGAAATTATGACATCAATTAAGAAACACCTTTTAATTGAGTTATTTTTTTTAAAACGCAATTTTCATTTTTTTTTTTTGAGCAATGATTTAAGTTTGAATTCCAGTCTCAAAACGTTTAAAGGAAAAACGCGCGCGAGGTGTTTAACAACAAGGTACCTAAACCCATCTTAAGGATTATTTAAAAAATATATGTTATCTTATCTTTTTTTTCCCCATTTTCTATCAACATTTTGTAAATTAAGACGCAATTTCTATATGAAGTTTATTTTATTTTTCGAGTAATACTATTTATATTTCAAACCAGGTAAAATAATTTTAACTGGCGAATGGAGGAAACGAAGACAAGTCAATTATCTCCTTGAGCAAGTTACCTGGTGTGTCTTTGTTACTAAATTGTAAATAAACAAATGAAATTCAAATAAAAACTAAAAATCATCAAATTTTGTTTCCTTTGTGACAACGCACCAATTATTCAAATTGTTTGTTTCCGTAAAGATTTTTTCTCAAAGGAAGAAACCAAAGAAGACCCATGTGGTTTGGAGTTTACTGCCAGGAAGATATTAAAGAAAGTATAAAGAATTTAAGAATTAGCAAAAACAATAACATAGCTAGTGTAACAGAAGTGTTCTTGGTGTATCTTTAGCCATTATCAGAAAAATTGGCCCAACTCTTGTGGTCGAAACGGTTCATGTTAAAAGCTCTCTGAAGATTAAAGAAATGGCTGAAGTTTGCAAGGAATTGCCTTTTTCAAGAGAGAAAAATGATCATTACGTACCGAAGATAAAGCAACTTAAAAACATTTCTAGTCGAAGCTCCTGATGACCATTGGTTGTTATGTAAAGTTGTTACAACTATACAAATTGTTGGTACTTGCCCGTGTGATGAGCTTTCTTTGATGGTGAATGATATATTAGAAGATGTTGAGAATTACGTTATTGTCACTTTACGGAATACAAAGAATTCAACAACAAGGAGATTTACAATCACACATGACGGCTGAAGTTTTCAACCTTGTGCTTTTACAAAAGTATGCAGCCCTTCATCCTTGTCAGGTAAACCAATTACATTTCTTTTTAAGCTACCCTAATAATAATAGTTATTTGTCTGAACAAGTGAGGAAAGCGATTCTTTTTCCCACCTGAGCTCGAGTTGCCCTCACGAGCGTAGCGAGTGAGGTATTAGAGTGAGAATGGAAAAGGCTTTCCTCAATGTGTTAGACACAATATTTTTTCCTAATGACATTCCCAAAAAAAAATCTTAAAGGTTAAGTGGATTGATTGCTATTAATAAAAAAAATAAAGTAACGAAAAAAATGTTTTCTGGACAAAACTCAACAGATGTAGCTTCTACTTCGATAAATGTGGCTTCCACTTTCAGAGGTTCTACAATTAATTGTCTAATGACGACAGAATTCACTTCCGCTTCAGGAATATTAGGCGTTAGCAAAAATTCTAATTGTAAGTACATTAAATTTAATTTATATGAAACAAAGAAATAAAAATGTTCAAATGTTAAAACGTTTTCAAATTTCTTCTACTAACTTGTTAAATTCATATTGTTCTACTGTCAATTTAAAACTTATAAAAAAAATTTCTTCAGCTTTAAATTTCCATTTTTTCACAAAAAATCTTTCTAATATTAGGTGGCTATAAAAGAACAAATAAACATTTGTATTCTTTTGTACATTCTGGAGCAAATTACTGTAGAAAGTAGTGTTAATCAACAAAAAAGTATCACATGTAATTCTCAAAGATAAAAAGCTAGTAATATCAAAAATTATAAATTCAGGTTGTTATTAAACGAAAAATTTTTAAATTTAAAATATTATGTTTACAGTTTTTAATATTTATCTGAAAATTATAATAATTATCCGATTACTATAACTTATACACTAAGTTAGTTAACATTAAGTGAACTTCCTTTAAGTTACGGATTAACAGTGTGCTAATTATAGATAATAAAGGTTTTGTAGGAACCCTAAGTTTTCCACCTTTAGTTATAATCCCAAAATCAAAGAAAAAGGATCTAACTGAAATAATATGCAACCAGGTGTGAAAAACTACCCACACCTTACCTTTCTGTACAAAAATAAGAAAAAAAGTACAAAATCATTTCAGAAACAAAATTACTAAAATTAAGAGTTACGGTATTATTCAACATTGTTGTACAATTTAGAATATTTTAAAATTGGGCCTGTAATTAATTCAACGAATAAAAATTATGTTTACTTAATCGTAATTAACTCTTGTATTGTATTGTATGACAAATGTTACATTCTTAAAAAGTGGCAATTAACTCTAGCAAAGGACTGATACATTACATTGCAATTATAAATGGGCTTTAAAGGAAACAAAGAAAATATTTTTCTTTCATAAAACAACAGTATTCTTTCTCTAAATTAACATGTTTTTGAGTTTCGTTGTAAATTGCCCTAAAAATCGTTATTATTAGTGGTTTATACAAATGCAATTATTAGTTTCTAGTTTTGTTATGAGATAGATGATCAGATTATATTACAAAAAGAACATAATCAAATTATAAAATTATATTTATTGCCTTCAATCAACATTTGGATCAAAAACATTTAATTTCAATAATTTCAAGATTTATTTATTTGTATAATGTATTTGCAAAGAATGTATGATTATACGATTTATTAATGAATGGCCATTTGTAATCGGTTTCGCAAAATTTAATTTTACATCATTTATATATAATTTTTATTTAAATTAATTACATATTGTAAAATTTTAAAGTTGATATTAAATTTTTTTTATAATAGCACTGAGTTTGGAAACACCAAAATTATTGCTTAGTTCCAGAATAAATGGCAGGTTGTCAGGTTTTAAATTATTTCTGTAAAAAAATAGAACAAAACTTATCCACAATTAAGAAAATAATTTTTATTAACTTAGTATGACTCTATTGAAGGAACATTGAAAGAAGCTGATTTATTTGACAATGGATAAAAAAAATAAATTTAGTAAATATTAAGTTACAAAGGATTGTAATTTTTTTAAGAAAAAATATCTAACAATGGTCATTTATTATTATTACTGATCTGTAACTTACTTTATTTAAAATAAATCAAACTTCAATTTGTTGAGGAGCAAATACATTTTTTTAAAATATTTTTAGTAACATTTAATTAAGCTGAACAAGATAGAGTTTACACATGTTTATCACAACGTTTTGTTTCCGAAAACATCATCAACTTTCTTTTTTAAATACGTTCATCTTTACAGGTCAAGTTAATGCTATTTTGCACTCAAACATTGAAGATATATCACGTGTATTTAGATTTTTCTGGCAATTATTTAAGCGAACCCCTAGTTTCGCACTAAATACTTGAAAAATATTTATTAAATTTTGTATTGTGCCAAAAGTAAGTTAGCAATAAACACAATTTTTTTTCAAACCCAAAAATGTATAGATTTAGTTAGTATGTGTTACATTTTAATGACCTATAAATCTTCTTGCAGTTGTGCATTTCTGAGACGTGAAAAGCGAAAATGGTATTTGAGAGTCAGTGCCACACTAGATATTTCTATTATTGAACAATTAATTAAATGGAAAAAAACATGATCGTATTTAAAAAATTTAAATTATTTTAAGTTTTTCGGAAACATAACGTTGTATTAAAAATCTCTAAACGCTATCTTGTCTAGTTTAAAAATGACAATACAATAATATTTTCAATTTATTATATCTGTTAAAATAATGCCAGAATTAAAAAACTAATACACCAAATATTTACATTAAGTATGTATGTAATTTTTTCCTACTTAACTATAGCACGGTTTTCAAGATTCAAAAACTGATAGTATCTATCATGAGTATCTTAGGATAAATGAATCTGAAAATATACAGTGCTTTTCATTTAACATTGGCCATAGGATTTTACATGTTAATATTTCAATCCCATGTTAACGTTTTTTTGAGACATCTGGTATAAACCATTTCTGTTAATTATAATTAAGTGGTAAAGTGTCTATTTTCTATCAAATGAGCTAATTTGTATATAATAACGTAGTAATATAAGAAATGAAAAAAATTAATCAAATAGAAATTTTTGATATGATTGTTAGGTGATTTTATTGTCGGGGAAAAATAAAATTAAATTAAAGTATATTTTTCTATATTTTTTAAAAGCTTAATTAAAATTATTTAAATTGTTGAAAGTTTTGGAACTTTTAAAATTATTGTATATGGAATATATTTTAATTAAATTGAAAAGTTCCTGATATAACATTTAAATTAGATTTTTCAAAGTAAATTGTTTATAACAACTAATGTATATTCTTTTTCTTATTTGTAAAAACGTTACATTACTAAAGAAGCATTTTTCCTGTTTCCCCATTACATCTAATACAATTGAATGTAACTTCTCATTTTAATTCCATTTCTTAACAGCGACTTCATTTCCAAGATAAAAGTCATGTTTAAAAATATATATTTTCAGGTATATAAAATGAATTTTGATGAAAAGAATAATCGGATATAGAAACTTCTATTACAATAAATTCCTCATTGGGGAATTAAATTATATGTTAGCACAAAAAAACAAAGTTTTATTAGTTATTAGTTTTGTTAAAACAAAAACAAAACCTGTCATTAAATTGCAATATTATTATTTTAAATTCAATATTGGTACGATTTTTGATGTTTTCGTTACTTATATACGGTGTATGTAGGAAATTTATCCCGTTATAATATTGAACCTTATGAGAACTACGTAACAAATACGACCAAAATATCTTTAATGCCATCCACAAACATCTGAATAACTCGTTGCTCGAGGAAATAACTCGGCGCCGCAGGGTACGCCAATCGAACCGGTCTGGCAATATGGGCTTCAAATTCTTGCAGGTTCTCAGTAGATTTTTGAAAACGACGTCCCCATACCTCGTTTCCAGACGTGAGATCAAGAATTCATAGTCACTTTGCTGGCCATCAGGTCTATCTATTAGCTAGGCTGCAGCCTCAAACTGTTTATGATATCTTGGCAAGGTACTTTACCATCAAACGTGGATGGTACACTCTTCCTTTTAATGCACACATCTTTGTTATTAGGTAATATTTGTTTCTGGTTTCTACGATGTTTACAGTTTCTTCGTTTCGGCAACTTATTTGGTTCATTTTCTCTCTTCTAGAAGTTTTATTCTGTCTTATTCTCTTCTTCTATATGTTTATTTTGTTTTCTATTGATTTCATTTTTGTTCAATTGTTTTTTTCATTAATTCTGCATTTTCATATAATTTTTGTTTGATCTTATCGTCACTAATTTTTAAATTTTCTGATAATTTCTGTTCGTTCTTATTTTCAATCGCTTCTTGGCTATTCTCATTGCCTCTTCGATATCTTTTCAAATATCTTTCTAATCCATTTTGCTGGTTTGCTTACGTGTCAAGGGCATTAAATAAAAGAATTTATACTATTATTTGCTTGGCCTCTTAATTAATTTAAAAATGTCACACGACATTTCATTATAATAAAGTCAATTTAAAAAGTCACACGCACTTATTTATTTTTTTACACACAAAAACGTTAACTTAAGGTACGTCAGTTTTTCATACTGAAATTAGATTTTTTGCACTTGCACTTGCGATTATAAAAGCAAAAGGCTCACACACCTGATCACCATTTGTAACTAAGTTTATGTTGGTTATCGCAGTTAGAAGCTCAAGATTAATAAACACAGCGGAAAAATTACACTTATTATGTATACCACCTTTACTTTGTGACGCTTGCTTCTCAATTCGATTAGTTTCTGTAAATAACAAAAGAGGACGGATATCGGGCGCCAGATTTGATGACGAAGTTTACTCTCCGTTTTTAGCACGAAATAAGTTGCTATTAGTTTCACAGAGAAACAGCAAATATTAAAGTAAGGCACCAACCATTTAACCCAAAAGCAGTCAGCGGATTTGACGGTTATATGCGTGATGGTTTCGGTAATATAAGCAGATCGGGGGTTAATTTAGGGATGAGGGTGACGGCATATACACAGAACGGCGGTCTGTTAAGGAATGCGGTAGGTAGTAGAAGTGACCGAGTCGACATACAAAAATGCGCTACGTCAACCCGGACAACGGTTTCAGTAGTGTATTCAAGGCGCAAAATGCGTCACTCCAAATACAACACACGGATAGGAAAATAATTAATCAGCCAAGTTGACACACGAAATGCGCTATGCCAACTTGGACAACGGTTTGAGTGGTGTACCAAATACAACACACGGAGGAGAGAAATGGAAAGTCAAGGGATCATAAAGCGGTATTTCTGCATCGTGCGCGTCGGGAGGAATAGCCCAAGCGATATCTTACTCAGTATTAGCGGCAGGACCAGGCGGAACAGGTATCCGGAACAAACTGTCTCTTTAACGAAAGTGTCCACGCGTATATAAGGCATAACTTAAGTGGGGCAACTAACTTACGAGAGGGAACTGCGTGCGCACGAAAGTTTAAGCGGGGCGCTATCGGATTTTGTACCGCTATCTTTCGCTTTGGGTTTACCATTAATAATATACAAAATTAATAAACAGTTAAAAACATAACGAAATCGGTTTTATAACAACAATAAATTATTCAAATTAATTTAGTGGCGGTGCGTTGCTTAAAAATAAAAACGCATCGTTACAACTTGTATAATAACACATCAACTATTACACACGTTTAATTTATATCAACTTAACATGACGACTAATAACTTCAAACTCCTTCCTAAATTTATGATGACGCTTTTATATATAAAAGATTACTATCTTTATTATTATTATACAAACAGTCCATCAAACCGGATTCAATTTTGTCTTTTCACATTTGCCGGTTTCTGCTGTCCTTCACATTGCAGTCGATCCTCGAATAATGGTTTTTGTTAGTAGAAATAATGATAATGATTTACAATACTAAACTACACTTTTTGATAATACTACAATAATTGTTGCGATATCTCCTTTATGACTCTTTTAAAAAATTTATCCGTTCATCGTATGTTAACAAAAATATTTGACTGTGTGATTAAAAAGCTCTTTCTATAGCTTGTGGAGTCTTCCACAAATATAAAATAAGCGTAGCTCTGGTATCGACTATTGTCACCCTTTCTACAAAACATCTACAGCAGTGTCTCACAAAATTATTTTTTCTTAGTCATCAGTACGCGTATATCGTTTGACAAGATCCTTTACTTTTTTACATCAATGGCTTCTAAAGAAGTAAATGTTTTGTTTGTGAAATTCATTGCAAGGAAGTGTCTATAGAAAGGACAACAAAGGTAAACTATTGGAGGGACTGAGACGATAGTAGTTCACTATATATGTCAAAACTATATACTAATGAGAAATTAATAGCTATCGTAGAAGAAGTAATGCCACGACTTTTTCAAGCACAACTGCGATCTACGGATCCAACATTTTCATTCAGAGATCATTGTTTTTTGTGCGCGCTGCTGAGATTAATAGACAGTACTGAGTTTTTGATGCAAGAAAACAAAGCAAAGAGCGCCAAAATTAAACAAGAATGTGTTTATTTCAACAAGTTTATAGCGAAACAAAAACGGACACGCTTGTGCGATCGTAATGTCAATTACCAATCAAAATCGTTATTTCAAAACTTGCCAACAATTGTAATGATGATTATGGTAAAGCGATTGTTGAGGGCCTCGAGCATGTTAATTGCATCCGATGCACAGTATCACAACTCGTGCAAAAAATTGTGTGAAGCACCACTGACTGACGAAATCAAAAAAAGACGTCCATATGCAAACGAGATAAATACTGCAATGGAAAATATTTATTGAAGAAGAAAAAGTTGATTATTTCGTTAAAGTAAACTCAATAACTTTTAAAAAATTACTTTCTTGGTTGGTAACATAGTATTAGTATTAGTAACTCTATTTTTAAATAAGCGTCATATTGGATTTGATAATTAAGAAATTTCATTACTAATTAATTATTAATTATATAGATTACAGTAATTACGGGATTAGGTTCTGGGGAAATTGCTGTAATTCTAATCTAGTATGTATTTAAAAATCAATTAGACGTATATTTTGATTATAGAGAGACTTGTAAAGATACATTTATGTACACTCAAGAAATAAAAATAGGATATGACGGCTTTTTAAAAAAAGTTTTTTATATTGTAAAGCGGGCTTACAAGTATCGCTGCTGTTTAACAGCAGGTGGTTGGTAAATACCTCCCAGCAAGGATTACTTAAGTGAATAAGTTACGCGTTACAAAAATTACATCTAAATCTATAATTTTTAGAAAAAACGTAATATCAATATCCATAGGTATTTGATAATCGAAAACATAGTTTCGAAATAATTTGCCGTTGGTTTCCCGTTTGTTTAATTGTATAGATTTTAGAAAAGTTTAAATCCTCTATTGTAAACTTGATACATTCAATAATAGCTTATCATTTTTTAAAAATACAAAGAAAATAAAATGTAAAGGTCAAGACTCAAAAATAAATAAGTAGGAGATGTCTCTGATATTTTAATATTAGGTTAATTTTTAAATAAAAATAAGCAAATCATCAATAGTTACTGCAACAATAACCAATATTTTTTACTATTAGGGCAAGAAGTTGTCAATGTAAGCTGAATAAAAATATTGCTCTACTATATTAATATACAAGGTGCTTTTGTAATTAAAAAGATTTTGAAGTTGCTTATTTTTAAATGTGAACAACCAACATCGGTACAATTTATTAATAAAAAAATAATTCGGTTTAGTAAACTTCAGTGTTTTTCTAGCACGTGAACGAGTTATTGAAACACCTAAAAGACGTCACACAACGCATATATGAGTACGTAGAATCAATTTAATTTAGCTATAAGTTTTCCGTTAGCAATAAAATCATAAAAATACTTAATTAATGTTAGAAAAGCTATATATTTTGTTTAACAATTTATCTAAATGCCTTAATGAATAACGTGTTTATTGATATTGTAGTAGGATGATTACCATATAATGTAATTACTAAAATCAATCATTATGAAGTTTAATCAATACCCATAATTATCTAGAGTTAACTTACAGTGTAATTATCTGGCTGAACATAATAAAGGTAATTTTAAACAAAAACTGTATTAAATCCTTGCAGAACTTTACATTTAATATTTATTCGCAATTTCAAAAATTAAGAAATTTTGTGGGTAATTCCTAAAATTTAAGGTAAGTAAATATTTAACAAAATAAAATGATAAAGTAAATCCATATTTGGTTTAGGTATATAACATAAAAGAGTAAATAGAAGGAGGAAAGGACGTTGAAACGTACACGGTCAACTATAAAGCTTTGCTCCTCCGGCGATTTTCGAAACATCAACGAAACAAGTTTTAAACTTTCATGATTTTTAAATCTCAACTTTAGAAAGATAAGTACATATTGTATTTTATGTCTTCAGTTAATGTCGTTTCAATTATTACGATTCCGACTGACTATATTGTGAAGATACATAAAACATCCGACTGGTGCAAATCAGGTCGTTTTATGTTTCAATTAAGAGGGCATTTAAATAGTTTGTGAAAAACATGGACCTACTAAAATCTATTAATTTTCAAAACAAGCTTAATTACAGTCAAAACGGTAAACAGTAATTGAAGTAGAAGGTTTCAAAAAGATCCCATTTTTTGATTCATCAAATTTATATAATTATTGATTTATCAACAATTGAAAAACAATAACAAGTCAAAATTTATCATTACGAATAATCACTAAAACATAAGATAACCCGTGGTAAGTTCCAATGTTTCGAATCCTTATATATGACTTCTGTCAAATGTTTCGTTTGTATTAACAATAAACTTTTCTGTTAACATTTATTAATTGAAATTCAGCAGTATTTGCAAAGATGGCGCAACAATGTGTAACCGTTAAATTGAAATTTCTTATAAATCAACGGTAACTAATCACCGATGGGCTAGTTAATGGGCAGCCTTGCCACAATTGTATAATTTCGACTTTTTAAATCATAGAAGATAAACACAAAAGACAAGTTTAAGTGCTCATGTTCACTCTCCCATTTTCAAGATTTATTCGGGGTTGATAATAAGTATGTAACTAATAGCTGAATTGTATTTCGCATATCCGCGTATATACTTGCAACACCGCCGCATGTAAATGTGTAAAACACCTTATTGAAGACAGCGCCTTCGTTAGAGAAATTACAAAATTACCGATACTGGTGGATGTCTAGACTTTATTTTTATAAAAATTTATTAATTAGGAACTATAACGTTGATTGAATCAATCAACGACTATAACGCGATACTAACGCCATCCGTGGATGTTACTAGTTTGACATTTTCTGATGCCCCACTTAATACATTTTGTAATAGTAACTAAATGATGTAATAGTTTCACGTTATATTCCGAAGTGTGTAGAAAATTATGTTCTTTTTATGTACATCAATAATAAACACATAAATAATAAAATTCAGTTCAAAGGATGCAGTAGATTAAAAGTTTGCAAGTCACTGAATTTAATGTTCATCTCCATATTTTTTTTTTACTTTTTAGATATTACCAATTTATTAAACACAATTGTTTACCAATTATTTTTCTTAAATTTCATTTTGCTACAAAACCTTAAAAAGTATAAAGTACAAATTCCCGCAACTCCTACACAGTGTGTCTACTTAAGTTAGAACCATATGAAGAACTTTGTAATCGCTGTTTTTGGAAAAAAGTTATTCTTGATGAAATAGTCTAATACTTAAAATACAACCATCAAATATCAATTTTTTTAAACCGTATGTTTCGAAACAAATATGAATTTTGTTCAAGAGTAAAGTACCATTATTTTTTACAATATAGAAAAATGTAATAAAGAAAATTGAGAAATTGAATTAAAAGTTATATCCAAATATGAATGTAGATTATCGTCGCTAGTAAAGCAAAAATCGGTAGCGGTAGAATAACGACGTTGTAAAATTTGAATTCAGAAACCTTGTATTTCGCAATTGCTACAAATCTTCTATCGGTAATTGAACTAATTAAGAACGGGAATTACGTGCTCTTTGAAACAAATTGCTGCAAAATCTTAAACACTGTAATGCGTTAGTAGCAGCAGCTGAATTGAGCAATGGTGTTTATAAATTAAATTTACCTTCAGAGTTCACTAAAAACTGTGTTTTTGGCAAGTGCTACAGTTGTTACTCGGCATAGTCGTTTCGGTCATTTAAGAAGTGGTGATCTTAACAAAATGATAAGTAGTGCTGTTGAAGGAGTTGTGTGTTCAGATATAATAACAATTGAAAAATCAAACTGAGTAATATGCTGTAAAGTCATTTTTAGAAGTAATATACATGAGGATTTCAGGTGGATGTCGATACTTTTGTGAATGACCGTCATTTACTTCTTGGAAACAAAAGATGAAGTGTTAAAGTATTTCAAAGAAGAAACACGTATAAAGGTTTGAGGAGGGCAAGAGACGACCAAGTCATACCAGATGACTTCCGAGTAAAATTTCCGATCCCAAGAACAAGAACAAAAATAATTTGCATTGAAAAAAATCACGTACCAATATTCCAGAAAATATACGCTACTTGCAAAAAGTTGCGACAACTACACTAACAAAACACGACAATAAATGGGGTGAACTAATCCGAAACCAACAGAATGCACTCTACACCCTGAAGTAACCAAGAAACCATTGTAACACCAAAAACATTCCTGTACTAGACATCATCAGTGCCTTTGAGACAACATGTTTGGAACCAGCACAAACAGAAGAATTTAAGTGGAAAACGAGGAGTATATTAGAGAAGACAAGAAAACAACAGACAAACATCACTAAGCAGGAGAAAAAGCCCTCACAAGCATTCAGAAGAACAAATTCATCAAAATTCTTCCAGCCGACAAAGGGGCCGCAACTATGACCAAAAAATTGAAGACACCTTGAAAACAAGGGAACTACCGTAGGTTGAACAAAGATCCCACATCAAGTTTAGAAAAGAAGATTTTATTACACCATAAAATTGTACGAAAGATATTTAACATCAAAAATGAGGATGACGCTGACACCACACTACTTTTCTCAAAGACTCCAAACATTTCGTTGAAGTTCTGAAGACAATAGAACTACAACCGCGAAATCAATTAGTCAACTTTGACGTAGAAAACTTTTATACTAATGTTCCAGTTGATAAAGCATTAGGAGTCATTTAATCGAAGTTCAAAGAAGATGAGAACCTCCACGAAAGAACCACGCTACCAGTAAAAAAAATTAATGAAGCCAATAGAATGCTGCTTGAAGAACACCTACTTCCAAGAGAAAAATAGATTCTGAAGTAAAGACAAGGCTTCCAGTGGGTTCATCTTTATCACCTCGTAAACATCTACATGAAGTAGTTTGAATCTCAAGCCATAGATAAATCAAAATTCAAACCCAAGATATTGCTTAGATATGTAGACGACACCTTCACAATTTGGAACCACAGTAATCGACTACACCTTTTTCTACATTATCTAAACAACATCAAACCATTTATCAAATTTACGATGAAAAGAAAAAGGACTCACTTCCTTTCTTAGAAGTTCGTGTAAAGAAGAACAAGAGAATTATAGAGACAACTGTTTACAGGAAACCGACACACACCGGTCGATATCTTAATTTTGCATCCAATCGTTCCACAACAACGATAAGAGGAGTAGTGAAATCTTTAATCGACAGAGAAAAATCAAAAACATCTGAAGGAATCTAAAACTAAATGGTTAACCAGAAAAGATCCTAGGAGAAATTCTATAAGAACACTAATTGAACACACAACAACAATCAAAAGAAGAAGAACTACACAATTCACTGCTCAGCATCCCATATGTCACAGGTTTATCAGAATCAATAGAACGCCTATGCGTTACAACTTAAATACTAATACGTTTTGTTCAATTAATCATCTGTCCGCCAACTCGCACTTTGTAAGCTTGAACGCTTCATCTTTAGTATATAAGCTTCAGTAGTTTCTAAGTTTGTTAGAATTCACCTTATGGTATTGCAGATATTATAGCAATTGAAACATTGTGTGTATTCATTTCAAAAATAAAACAATGAAAGTTCAACAGGATGTTATTATTTCATACTTCAAAGAATTTAAAAATTGCAAAATTAAAGCATTTCGTTCGTTTATATACACTTCAACAAAATGGTATGTTGAAAGACTTAACCGAACCATTGTAGAAAGAAGTAAATTATGCTGTTTAATTCTAAACTTAATAAGAAGTTTTAGGCTGCAGCATCAAATACAGGTGTGTACTTAAAGAATACTTCGTTAGCATGAGGTCTTGATAACAAAACTCCGTTTGAAATATGGTCAGGATGCAAATGTACTGTTCATCATTTACCGGTTTTTGGCAGCACAAGTATGATACTCGTGCCAAAGCAAAATCTAGTTATAATCCTAAAACTAAAAGGTTTTGATAAGAAGAAACCTCATAATAATGGAAATCTTAAAAACTCTTATTTTAAACACAGATAAAAACTAAGAAGTATTAGTTCCAGTGAGGGGTAATAATTAAAGCAAAGCAGAACTTGAAGAAAATGATGGCAACACTCATTTTGATACCATTTCGGAGCGATAGTGATTTCAAAGTTTCGATAAACTTAGACTTAGATCGAGACCAGTGGCTAAAGTTATAAAGGGGGAAATATAATATCCCCAAGATAATCATTTCTAGGATCAGTAGATAGGCCAGCGCACAATACTTTTGTGCAGTGTTAATGGGGTTTTAAAAAGGAAATCGATAGTGGAGTACTGAGCTCGCCTCTTTTTTTTCTTTTAGATCAAGAGCAGTATATTGATCAGTTACTTAAAAAATTTATTATGGAAGAGGGTAACTCTGAGGCTACTCTAATGGAAAATAATTTGGATTTAAAGAAGGATACCACTTAAGATTTACATATCAACAGTTGCTTGGTGGTTTCATGTACCTTTCAGTAATGACAAGACTAGATATTTCTTATGTTATGTTCTTATGCAAAACGAGTTTTGAGGAACTAGAAGACAACAACAAATTATAACATTGAACTACAAGGGTTGTACATAATTCATCTGACAGAAAGTCATCTGGTTTTTGTCTAATTTTGTGATATCTTAGAGTAGTGTAAAGCAGCAGACGGTACCACTTTCCATCACAGGGGCCCAAGGCTGCAAAGAAAGCAATCTATTTGCGTAACTTATTTGAAGAATTAAGATTAAAAATAATTTGTGTAACAGTATAAGTACAAGTGTAACGGAGGGCAATTTGCTGAGGAAGTTTGTGTATAGGAAAGTATTGGGAAGTAGAAGAAAATATAGAGAAATACGGTAAATAAGTACAATATATCTAGAAGTACAAGGGAGTATCAGGAACTACAGCTAATTATTCAAAATTGTTCTAAATTTAGATTTCCTGCAAATTCCTTGAGCAAGAGTAGTTACCCTTCAAAAATTTTGATAGAGAATACGGGGTCTGGCTTTATATGTTTAGAAGGTTAGGTCATTACTTATATCGTGATTTGTAATGTTGCGTTTAAAACATGTTGGGTTCTCTATCAGAATAATGTCATCAAATTGGTATTCAATCGCCAAAGAAGAGGATTTGGAGGAACTTCATATCATCCATCTCAAAGGCACATAACAAAGTTGAAATGGTGCCAGTACTCTGGCAAAACAATTTCTATGAAGTATAGCAGCTCAGCTTTTTGATATTGAACATTCCGATAAAAAACAGGACAGGGTCCCATTTTGAAAAGAGTGTATTAGTCTAGTATTCACTCTTGGAATCTCTTAAGTATTACCCTTACAAACTCAATTTTGTTCATGGGCTTAAAGAAAATGATAGTGATAGAAGGCATCTTCTTCTGCTTCTCATAAGAATCTACATTTTATTTAAATGGCGCGGTTAATACTTGGGTTAAGAAGTACAACTGCCGTATTTGGAGTGATGAGAATCCTCACGAATTCAGAAAAGTACACACGACGATCTGAAAAACAAACAGGTTTGGACTATATAGCGATCATTTATCTCTAATTCCAATTCCTACAGTAGACCACTGAAACCACATTTATGAATTTGTTTGAAAGCAATTAGAACTTCCACAAAATTATTTACATTACCAGAAAAGCGGTGCCCCAATTCAGTATGCTGCATGTGTAAGAGGATTAACGTTTTCCTGGTCAATGGATTGTATGGCCAGATCCTATTAAATGACCAGTTCGTTAGAGCCATTAAAACCTACTTGATTTCTTTCTGTGGGGACATCAAAAACTGTTTGTTATGCTACTCCTCCGTAACCTCAGATATGTAAGGGATTCCTTTAAAACTACGCTTTACCAGTATATATAAGTGGACGAAAGGCAGTTCGAACAATTATTGAATTGGGGAAGATTATTATTGTTTTGTAATCCTTTAACTTTTCCAATAAATCAAATTAGTTCAAAGAAGCATGCGACAAAGAGAATAAAAAAAGGTGGTCTATTTTTTTCGAATCTATTAATTTATTGTTTCTACACCCGGTAAGTAAAGAGTACTTGATGCATAATAAAAAAAGGATTGTGACCACTTTCTTGTTAAAACTCCTGATAACAAATGCTTGCGAATCAAAGTAAATTATTTTTAAAAGTAAATGTTCAATGAAACAATTTCTTTTTTAGGGTGGTGTTGATTTTTTAAATCCCTGGCGGTTGTAATTGCAATGACTCATGGAAGATCACCATTAGAGATGTTGCAGATTTGAATTCTTTAGTTTTAGTAAAAATACCAACCAGCAAAATAAAAAATCGAAGTCTTTTCAAACCACTGAAGAGCAATATATAAATATTTATCAAAAATATGCTTCTTTTTGACCTCAACGTTGGAACAAACTGAAAAACACCAAAAACTGCACAAAAAAACTTTACTCGGACACGTGTTTCAATAGCTAAGCTATCGTCATCAGCGAACCGATACTAAAATTAAAAACAACAGGAAGTTTATATATACTATCTGCGTGTCACCCATCGTTACACTTAACATAAGTTTGAATAATTCCGAAAATCTTAATAGACCGTTATCATCATAATTCATTAGAAAATTTCTGTTTTAAAATTTCCAAACTTTCACAAGAATCAAGTTCGTTTTTATTATCTACCCTCTTAATTAATTTAATGTCGCCTACTCTATGGCCATTTTCGAACATATGCATAGCAACACTGGACCTATCTGTGCAATGATATTTGACATGAGCTAAGTGCTCTTTAAAACGAGTTTTAATAAGTCTCTTGGTTTTGCCCTATATATACTTGGTTACAGTCTTTACAATTAATTTTATATATTCCCGATTTATCACACATTTCTATTGGGTCTTTCGGATTGCCTAAAAATTTTGCAAGAGGTTACTGTTTTATAATCAAATTTTAAAAATATTTTTTTGAAGACCTTTTGTGTATGTGGAATGATTTGGTAATTTGACATATTTCTTATCTATTTTGCTATTTTAGTTCCTAACGTTGTAATGTTTCTAATGTTTAATTTATGTTTATGTTTTCTAATTATGTTTGTGACAATTGATTCCTGAAAACCTTTGTATGATGGCAGTTCTTTTTTCAAAGTTTTGTTTTGACAATGGGAAATGTAATAATCTGTAAATCAAAAAGTTGAAAGATGCAAGTTTATGTTGCATACTATGGTTGGATCGGTTTGCTGATGATGATAGCTTAGCTACTGAAACACGTGTCCAAGTAAAGTATTTTGGTGCAGTTTTTGGTGTTTTTCTGTTTGTTAGTAATATCAAAATAGATAAGAAATATGTCAAATTACCAAATAAAATACAGGGTTTTCTATTTCAAATAAGCAACTTATGAATGATTTTAATTAAACACGTTGGCTTCTGATTTTAGAACACTATGTGTCAGTTATCGATTAAGTTAACATCAAGGATTAATTTGCAATGCCTGGTTGTCTAGGTACTACTTACAGTTTTTAACTCATTTACTTTATTAATAATACAAACATTGTTATTTCTTGAGAACTCGGTATTTATATGAAATTTTCATTAAAATATTTCAATAAATGGTTAATTTTAGGTATAGCATATGGTACCCAAATTCTATTAAACGAAAATTGGGATAAATTATATAACCACTGTGATCCAAATGTCGCATTTAATTATTTTCACGATACATTTTTACAACATTTTAATGTAAATTTTCCTTTACAAAAACACTATCCCAGAAAAACTAAATTCTGGATTAACAATGAAGTAAAGTTATCAAGTTCAGAATTAAAACACTTATACGTAAAATTTAATTCCTACTTACAGACAAGCTAAACGAAAACATAGAACACTAATAAATAATGTGAAAAGTTTGCATTATCAATCAAAATTGTTGATTCTGAAAATATTAATAAGGCTGCGTGGAATGTTTCAGAATTAACAAAAACTGATTCAAACCATAAAACTGACATTGTCGTTTGGCT
Organism: Abscondita cerata; assembly: GCA_030710515.1. NCBI lineage: Eukaryota > Metazoa > Arthropoda > Insecta > Coleoptera > Lampyridae > Abscondita > Abscondita cerata. Next base: position 68,511 of record JALBCR010003871.1, on the reverse strand, counting down.
AAATGGTGCTTTAACAGATGAACCAAATGATGTAGCAAATGCGTTCAATAATTTTTTTAATAACGCCGCTACGAAAATATTAAACAAAATACCTAATGCTAATTTTAATGTAATTAATAATAAACCAAATACCTTACCATTAAGAGAACCTCTTAGTTTGTGTCCTTTCACGGAATGTGAGTTCGTTGAAGTAGTGTATAAAAATTAAAAATAAGAAATCGTCTGGTCCTGATGGCATTCCTATGTTCATTGTCAAAATTTTTTTTCATTTTATTGTCCCTCAATTAACTTATGTGGTTAACTTATCCTTTTGTAATGGATATTTTCCGGAAGAATTAAAGATAGGTAAAATTGTGCCGGTGTTTAAAAAAACGACCCTCTGCCTATCACAATAAATTCAGTGTTTTCTAAAATATACGAAATTTGTTTTCTGAAAAGGCTAGAATTATTATTACGATAAAGTCATATTTAATTGAGAGACTGCAATATGTAACTATTAATAATTGTAACAATCACAGTGGAGAGACTTGCTCAGAGGTCTCAAAAACTTTGAGAAGCGTGCCCCAGGGTTCAATTCTGGGACCAGTTCTGTTAATTCTCTACATCAATAATATTGATTTATTAAATTTACCAGCAGATGTCATAACATATGCCGACGACACATCTTTAGTTGTAACTAGTCAAGACAATTTTGAATTGCAAAAGAAAGTAATAATTCACTCATTACACTACCTAGATGGTTCTGTTCACATGATATCTTTTTAAATACCGGTAAAACTACTTTTTGCGATTCCACAATAGGCAGAATAATAACTGCCCGGATATAGAAATGCAAGTAGATAATGAAACTGTCCCTATATCACATTCTGTCAAATTTTTACGATTATTCATTGATGACGCTCTTAGTTGGAAACACCATTGTGAATATCTTGCTGCTAAATTAAGAACGATTTCATATTTAATAAAAATCTAAGTAGTGTTCTAACATAGCAACAGATAATCCATATATATTATGCTCTTTTAGAGTCAAGAATGCGGTATGGAATTTGTTTTTGGGGTGGGTCCACATCTTCTGCTGGAGTTTTTTTAACTCAAAAACGTATCATTCGTTGCATAGGAAAAGTTTCCAGTACTGAGAGTTGCAAACCAATTTACTTACTTTGCCAGCTATGTACCTATACGAACTGTGTCTACACGTTTTCAAAACCAGAAATAATTTTATTCTGAATAAGGATGTACACAAACATGACACCCGCAGCAGAGAAAACTTTCACGTTCCATTTAATAAATGCGTCAAAACTTATAAATCTCCAAACAGTTAAGGATTAATAGCTTTTAATAAACTTCCAGTAAACATTAAAACATGTAAACATTTAGTAAATTTTAAAAGATTGTTGAAAGAATTTTTTATATCTAAGTGTCTTTACTCCGCCAATGACTTTTTAACAATGTTAGTTAATATTTAGTTATTTGTTTTTATACATCCAAGTGTGTTTTTATATGACGTTTCCTATACAAATGTTTTGTCCATTGGAAATAAAGTTACTATTACTACTACTACTACTAGAGATATACCAACTTTCGGTGTTTTTCTCATCATTCGTGTAGGAATTTATTATTCTCAAATTAGGTGTCTATGCATATAAAAATCAATCAACGCTAAATGTTAGAAGCTCACATGATCATGCTACGAGACACAAAAATGTATTGTTGCCTGTTAAAGTTAACTTAGAATTCACGCAAACATGTTTTAAAAATCTAAGTGTGTGTATTTTTTAATGTGATTCCTGGGAATCTAAAAAATGTTTCTTTTTAGTAAATTTAAAGCTGACCTTAAATGCTTACTTTTTACATAACACTTTTTATAGTATAAAATTTTTTTTGATACAATGTGATATACAAATATAATGCTATTGTTCATGTTGACGTATCCTATACTTATATTTAACTAATCTCGGTCTATTCCCAAACACCCTCATTTATTTTAACTATATGCCTCTAAGGAAAAATAAAGATTATTATTATTACTATTGTTGGATTTAGAAGCAGATTTTGGCGGCTGGAGAGGAACCAGTGTTGCGGAGACGTACATTGATGACTCAATCCAAAACAAACAAAACACTTGTAAACAATTATTGTACACACACGAGACAACCTCTTCTTCCAAATCCCCAGCGGACATCAACATAACCTCAAACAACTTTAAAAACATCAAAATAATTTAAATCTGAATATAAAACAATTGTAACATTAATATTATTATGAATTTCCAAAATATATATATATATATATATATATATATATATATATATATATATATATATATATATATATTTAAATTGTTAAATAAAATGTATGATGTTAGTCTGTTCTGTCATTGTTTTTTTATTTTTTACAGTCATGAGTATAACTGGTTGTCTATATCAAAATATCAAATAATAATAATAGAAAAGAGTGTATTAATGAGGTCAATTAATGCATCATTTTTAAACAAAACAATTCATTAATATCGAAATTAATAAACGGTCAACGTAAAACATAATTAAATTTAATAAAAGTAAGTAAGGCAATCATGGCTTTTATCGAAAAGGGAGATAGAAATTTAATGCTTAATAAGATTTTAGATTTTTATTTCATTATACACAAAAAAGTAAAGCTAAGCATAATTGACCAGCTTCAGTTCGCTGATGAGTGACGATAATAGCCGTGTACAAATATAGGTTTTTTGTGAAGTACAGATAAACGCTGTAGTTTACGGTTCCATTTCTTGAGTTCATCATGAATGTAAAAAATATTTCGTTAAAAATCCAAACTATTTTTCATAGGTTTCAGAAGAATAATTAGAATTAAATTATTGTTTTAACCAATATCAAATTGTGCATTTTAAAAATTACTTAAAAACACGAAGGTGAAAACGATACTCCAACAAATTTCATTCTTACTTTGAACTAATTCTGGTTCGATTCTTATAGTATACGAAAAGCATCGATATTTCCTAAATAAGCGGTCTGAAGTGGATACCTAATATACGATGTTTGACAAAAACCAATTTCGAGAAACCACCTGTTGATTTACGCGTTTGTGTTTTATTAAACAATAAACCTTGTACGATATAACAACTCAAGTTGTCCTTATAAAAGTGGTAATAAATCACAAACCAACGATAATTAAACTATGATTTTCTCTCGAACAAAAATGAAATAAAAAAATTCAATTCGTTTATATTAAGAAAAAAGAGAGACAAGGAACGTCATGGGTATGTCAAGAAAGACCTGATTCTTTTAAACCCTAAACTCTACTTTTTATTGAAGAAATTGAAAGGGTTGTTTTTCTTATTAGACGATTATTTGACAAGTTGCATTTTCATAAATAATGATTGATAAAAAGTTGCTGAAAATGTTAGTTGCTAAATTAAAATTATTCAATTAATATTTTTAAATTAATTTATAAATATTACTATCGATTAAATATAGTTATAATTTGATCTGAAGACTTAATATAAAAATTTGTCCTAGATTTGTTTATATGATTAAATTATTTGCAAAGAACATATCACAGAGTGATTTATTATTATTGAATAAGCACTAGAATTTGTCATATGAATATGTTTAAATTCTTTAATAGTTTTATCTATATAACATTTTGAACAAAAGCGCTAGAGTTTGCAGACACCACTTTGGCCTAAATTACTTGTATTAAATTTATTTAAAATATGATTAAGCATAACAACAATTTAATTAAATTAAATTTAACCGAGTTTAGTAAAACTGGACCTTAAAGATATAAAATGACGTTAAATTATAAACATCACCTAGGTCTTATTTAATAATTTTTTAAAATTTTGGTAATGAATATTAATTTATCATAGGTATTTAGTACTTTTAGATGTTAATGAAGACATTAAAAAATAATATTTTGCGGAAATGTACAAATAACTCCGTTTTCTAACAATACTGAAGAATTGATTACGTTGCTTTTCCGGGCGTTTTATTTTTAAGCTTGATATTAAAGGAATGAGAGGTTTTAAAGAAAATTAAATAAAAAGACAAGGATTTATATTGTATCAACTTTTCTCATCAGAATTCGCATTCAATGATGAAATTTGAAACACACAAGTGTTTCTTTATAAGTATTGAACTTTTCTTATATTTTTAGCTATAATATCCCGAATGCATTGATTCTTTCCGAAAATTTTTTACTGCGTTTCTGGCAATTCTGGTAATTTGATAAGTTTGGAAAAAATATTTAAAACTAATAAACATATACGGTTCATCCGAGTAGATAAAATAAATTGTAAAAACGTAATCAATCATACATAAGTCAAACTCTAAAAAATTGTTTCAAATTCCAAATAAACATAAATTTATGGAGAAGGTAAAGTGAATTTGTTTTTTAAAGAAAGTTCAAAAATCGTCGCACACGGTTTTATTTGATAATTAAAATTTTCCTTATTTTTGGTTAAAAATTAAATAAAGTCCCTAAAGATCAAAAGCGGACGTTTAGTACAAAATGAAACGAACTAAGTTTGAAGTTTCATTAGGTTTTTTTCAATTATAATTTGATTGAAAAAGGTTTATCTGAGAAAATTACTATTAATTCTAGATTAATGTTAACATTGCTACAGCTTATATAGTTTATTAAACATAGTTATAGAGTTAATAATGTTACGTACGCTTTTAATCAAATATATGTTTGTGTATATTAATTTAAGCTTTAATCCTACTGTGACCTAGTTCAAAACTTTTACGGTGCTTTTTTATCATTTAATATTTATATAGGAGGTTGATTGTTTCTACATACGTATTAATATGATTAACAATTATTACAACTCAACAACTAATTACATCTTAAAAATATACTTATAACTCCAAGTATTTTTATTTAATTTTAAATTAGTTAGTGGCACGGATAATTTAAAAACTTTTGTTTTTTAGTGTAGCACCTTTAGGAGATGTTGTAAGTGATGTAGCATGCCATTTTAACTGATAAAACAAGCAAAATAATTGTTCGCGAAGGTGATTGCTTCCTGATTAGACAAAATATCTATCATCTGAGCGCACTTTTTAGATGAGGAAACAAAAATAGTCGCTTAGGCCACGATCTGCTGAGTAAGGCGGATGGTCAAGCAGTTCAAACCCTAATTTTCGGATCTTTGCCATTGCAATCGCTGAGGCTTGTCGTATTAGTGAAACAGGATTTTATTTCTGCAAATGTGGCCGTTTTTCCAAAATTTCTACCTTCAGCTAGTCAAGTAATAGTGCCGAGTATGCTCCTGTAATAGTTTTTCCCTTTTGAAAACAATTGATTAAGATAACGTCATGTCTATCCCAGTCGCCGTCATTTTTCTAGCCGAAAAAACAGTTTTTGTTTTTTTTTTGGAACCGGTTCTCTCTTTGTACTCCACCATTTTAACTGTATTTTTTGTTTTACGCGTGGTGTATGTTTCATCTACAGTAATTGATTTGTGTCAAAACTCGTGTTTATTCACGTTGGAAATGTTCATTTTAACGAGATTTTGGTCTAACATGAGCGACGCGGCACTCAAAGCGCGGACAGCTTTCTCATGCCTAAACCTAGATTTCATGTGTGACCATCACGTTCTTTGGAAGTATTCATAGCATTTTCTATCTCTCTCACTTAAATTTAACGGTCTAACTTTAGCGATCTTTTCGTCAGTAGTTTTTTGACCTGCCAAAAGTTCGTCATCTCCCAATTTTCAGAGCGACGTTAAAATAATTGTGCAGAGACTCCGCACACAGAGTACAACTCATCTTGGATTTGCGTAAGCGTATTGCCTTTTCCATTTTCACAAAAACACTCCATCGATTCATTTTAAACGACTATCAAATTACAACTGAAGGTCCAAAATGCCTGAAACTTTAGTGAGTATCTGTCAGAAGAAGCACAACCCAATTTCGTAGCTTTTATTTACCAGTGCTACTATCTTCACGTTGAGGTCGGAAAATTTGGTTCATAGTATGTACATGTTTACCACATGGCATTTGTGTGGTAACTAAACTAATTCGAATTTATTTTGATAAAATCGATGCTTATATTTTCTATTAACAATATTCAAGGTAATAATTACTAAATTACTATAGTACAATACTTGTTAAAAACTGATTTTTTTCAAAATGTTTAATTTGATTTTGCATTTCAAAAAGAACAAGGCATAACTTTTCGAGAAATCTTGTTAAATGATTAAGTTTTCTCCTTCACTACCCAATTTAAATTAAAACTTAATAATGCGCTTTAAAAAATAAAGGATACCAAATTTTAATATCATCAAAAACATCACTTGATTTCATGGTACCTAACACCTAAAACTAGTGAAGTAGAAAAATACTCCTATAACTTGCTGCCAGAATGTCTAATTAATTTAAAAAAAAGTAAATGCATTTATTAAATACTTGTTAAGTTCTATTCACAGATTGCGTTTATAAGTAATATATGTGTATTGTAATAGTATTTTACACCAGGTAAAATGGTTTTAACTATCAAATGGAGGATATAATGAGTCAAAGACGAATCACTTACCGCCTTGAGGCAGTAAAAACCAGTTACCTGGAGTGTCTTGAATACTATTTTATTTGTTACTAAACTGTAAACAAAATAAATAAAATTCAAATTAAATTAAAATTGGTTTCCTTCCAAATTATTTCCCAAAACTCAGAAGCCTTAGAAGAATTACTATGATGATTACCATGATAACGCGCCATTTGTTCAAATTGCTTATTTCTTCTGTAAAGAATTGTTCTCCAATGAACCTGCCAGAAGAAACCTAACATACAACGACAAACGCGGCTTCTAGTTTACTGCCATCGAACTCATTAGCAAGATATGAACGAGAATATGAAGAATTTCAAAATTGGCAGCAAACCTATAAAGTAACAGTTCTTTTTCGTGTAACTATAAGAACAATTTAGACCCAATTCTTTGTAGTGAAAATTGTCGATGGTAAAAACTGCCTAGAAATTAAGAAAACGCTAAAGTTTGCAGGTTTGTTTGATATTACAGACGCTTTCAAAAAAATGATATTTTAACTTTACATTTATAGATTTCATATGGTAATTGCCTTTCTCAAGAGAGAAAATAAGCATTAGGTGCCAAAGAAGGCAAGGGTTTTAACAAAAAAAACAAGTTGAAAATTTTCTTGTTGAAGCTCCTGGTGATCATTGATTGTTACATAAACTGGTTACAATTTTTATGGTTTTAACCTACCAGAAGAAACCAAAAGGCAGCCATAAACGTGACTTTGAGTCAAATTGGCAGAAAACAATAAAGTAATAATGGAACAGAAGAGTTGTTTTGGTGTATCTTCACCAACTATCAAAACAATTTAGCCCCAATTCGTTGAAATTGAAATAGTCCATGGTAAAAAAATTGCCTGAAAATTTAAAAAAAAAACGCTGAAGCTCGCAGGTTTGTTTTCCTATTACAGACGTTATCAAAAAAGTAATAGAAAATTTCTTGTTGAAGCTCCCAAGTGACCATGGGTTGTTTTATAAATGAGTTACAATTTTGGATTTTTTAGTGCTTTCCGGTTAACGAGCTTTTCTCTATGATATTGAATGGAGTATTTCCCTCAATGCTGGCAAGCATATTATGGTGGTATACTAAAAAAATTTAACAGCGTTGATTGTTGATGCAAACTAAACGCTGCTGGAGAATGGAATCCAGTGCAATTAAAGAACGTTATGTGGATGATATTATCAATAAAAAAACAAAGTAACGAAAAAAGTTTCTGCAGCTTCAGGAATACGTTTAATTTTAATTTGTACAAAAACAAAGAAATAAAAATGCCTCGAATGTTAAAAACGCCATAACTTTTTTCAAATTTTAAATTCCTCTCTACTAACTTATTAAATTCAAAACTGGTTTGCGATCAATTTAACTCTACTAATCAGTTAAAATGATTTTTCACCGTCAAGTGACAGTTCGAATAAATGACATTTACTATTAAAAACTTTCGCAATTACAACATTTATTGCATTTTTTAAGTTTGTATATATTGTTTGTATACTTTAGAAAAAGTGTTGCATACTTTGTAATAACTGAGTGTACATACGCTCAGTTTCATTTTAAAATTTGCGCTCAAAATTATAAATCAAAACGATAATAAACCATTAGCTTCAAGTTAACTTTCTATACCAAAATTCGAGGAAGTTAATTAAATCAGTTTGAAAACGTAACCGTTATTTCTGAGTAACCTACATTCTATTTTTTTGTTATGTATCTTGTTACTGCAATTATAAGGTTGTTTGTTTTTGTTTGTAACATTATCAACATCGTCTAATTAACTCTCGTCACATTGAATTACATATAGATATAAATGAGAGCTTGAGTTTTAAAAGTTGTTACGTCATAATAATAAATATTAATTTGACGTATATATGTAATAGAATAAATATATTAGAATAGAATATGTACATCAAAAACATTGATTTATATATTTACCAAAGGGCAATGTAGATGAAAAATAAAGGATTTAGGATAAACTGATGATGGCACATAAAAAAAAAACAAGAAATTAAAATGCATTTTAAACTTTTCTTGACGAAATCGTTTTTAATCACAGTAAAACTGATGATGAAATGTGGACATACCATCACTTAAGAAAAGAAACAAAATGTTTGATAGCCCTTGATAAAGCAAAGTGTCGATAATTTACTACTCAACAAAAGACCAAAGCTATTGAATGTTTGTTTCAAATCGGCGAAAAAATAAAATAATAAACATTATCATTTTGTGGATGTGGCTAAAGTTCCAGTTTATAAAAATTCACTTCCACATTCCTCTGTAAGAAGTTGTTTTATTGATCTCTCTTTTCAAACAAAAAAGAAAAACATTCTTGGGAACATTAAAGCAACTTTGTCAGTTATATAAGTCGATTCTTTGATTATTATAACCAACTAAGTTTGAATAAAAATACAACTTAAATCCCTGTTGTAAGTTTGCAAGATATTGTACAATTGCAAACAACGCTTTAGAATCACTGGACAGTGATTTCGACCTTTTCAAATTCTTCAGGAGTTAGAGAACTCGAGTGTAGGTTTATTATTGTACAGACACAAATCACGTATTTTAGATATGTAAGCTTCATGGGATAGTTTTGTATAATAAATACTTCCCATAGCCCTTTGAAATGCTGCACTATTACTGTCAGTGGGCAACTTAGAATTCTCTGTAACCGATTAGTGCAAGTGTCTAGGTTTATTTTTTGTGATTTTGGCATTGTAATAACGAATATAATGTCACCAACTAAGTTACTGATCTTTGAAAGTGATGGCATATAATTATATCAAAAGACAAGAAGTTAAAGAAAAGACGTCGTAAGTGTAATAGCAAATATGGTGTTTGTTTTTTTAAAAAAATGTTGAGATTTAGGTAGTAATAACTGTAACATTTGTGTAATTATATTTTCAATTATAAAATGTAAAAATTACAATTTTTTTAAAAAATAATTATGTAGTTCAGGGGAGGAAATAGATTTTAACAAATTTCATAAACGATGTAGGTACACAACCACAACCACATGTGGCGCTACAAATTGTATTTAATTTTTAATATGGGTGTTTCATATCTAAAGTGTGTAATTTGTGCACCTGTCGGCTATTTTAACCACAAGCAAACACATCATTTTTCTTCTTCTTGCTACATGTATTAGGCGTTTTGCCTGTTACGACCCTTACTTATTTCAATATTTTTTTGGGTATTCTGTGATCGTCTATTTTTTAACATGTTCTTTTCAATTATGTCTATATTCTTTATTATTTCATTGAGGTTGCGCATTTGAAATTATCTTCTGATATCTGTGTTCCTTTTCCTATCCATTCGTGTAACCTGCTGCTGTTCTCAGAAACTGCATTTCCGATGTCTGTATTCTTCGCTCACTTGCTTTTGTGATTGTCCAATTCTCGCTTCCTTATATTCCACAAGGAATTAACAATGTTTTGTAAAATTTTGTTAACGTGTCCTTTCTGACTTTGTTTTTCAATGTCTTTCTGGAGTTCTCGTCACTTGCGATCAATACTTGGTCATTTGCGAAAGCAATGTTATTAAGTATTTCCGGCTGTTTGTTGTAAGTGTATGAATTGGTGGTGTATAAAATTTGAAAAAAAATTTAAGCCGTCAATGAATCCTCTATCTTAATTAGAACGAGTGGTTCTGGTGGTTTACATTTCCGCATTGATTACACATTGGTTTTTCCTACTTTGTTCTGTTAATATTTTCGGCACATAATAGGTCGCCGAAAATTCAAAACCTTTAGAAATGTTTCATACAGATATGCAAATATATAAAAAAATTGAGATTTGTTGGACTGCGCAGAATTCCTCTGTATATTCTGGTTCTGACGAGGGCTGAAAATGGCAAAACATTGACAAATAGTAATTTTACAGGTTTCAATGGCTTTGTTTGCATTTTCTTTATTATTTACTACAATGTTGTCTGAAGTTTAATATGAATACAATATTGTATGGATTTCACTTGTTATGCGCAGTAGTTTTCAAGTCTAAATTGGGGTAAATCGAAGTGAGTCCACCTGAGGGATGACTCTACCAAGAACTGAACTTTTTCAAAATTTGACTAAATTTGGAATGTTGGAAATTTTGCAAATTTTGAAATTTTCAAAATTTTCTCATTTTGTAAATTTTATTAATTTTGAAATTTACCAATTTCAAGAGATTTTCAAATTTTACAAACTTTTGAAACTTTAATTCCAAAAACTACTAGATTTTTTATACAAATTGTTTCATAGCAGTAGATTTTTCTCGAATTAGCAAATTGTTTCCGATATTCACTAACAATTTGCAGTATGAATTGCTTCTCGTCAGAATATTATGATATTTTTCCATTAGACACACTGCTCTCTCCGCACAATCATTAACGCCTTTTAATTTTTCTTACTATATTCAGACCGTGCTGAAAATTCTCATCCTGATTCCACCGTGACGGGTCAGCATCGAGAAAACTTGTTCTAATTTCAAATTGTTCGAAAAATCGCAAAGATTGCGGTGTTCTGAAGTGATCCATCTTTTTCGTTAATATCGCCCGAATGTTTTTTAGATTACTCAGAAAACGTTTGGGGCAACTCTCGTCGATGTCATCTACATCAGCATTTAACTCCAAAATCATCCTTCTTTTTATCTCATCTGATAGTGTGTAATCAAAAATGCCATAGTTGCTGCTTCTGGACTCAAGTGCCGTAAGGGTCTCGAACATTTTTTCAGTGTCACCTGGGAAATTACGCGATCAATTGATGCAAACTTCATGAAGCTGCTTCACAAATTCTAAATCATAATAGGAAGCTCTCACAGCTAAAGGAACGGTGAACCATGCTTCCAAGTATATCTCCAAAATGAAGATGCATACGGCAGCCAGTGCCGTTTTGTCTTTGGAAGTTAGTTTGAATTGTCTCTAAATAAATATATTCAAAGAATAAATCGCTTTGATCATCCAACGAGTGTGGTGATCAGCTCCAGGGTGACGCAATTTAATGCCACGGGCTGAACAAACCCCAGAAATACTTGACTCAGTTCAAGAAATTATCTATAATCTTCACGGGGTTGAGCGCGTACGATTGTCCCCTTGATAAAAGAATTAATGTGTTCTGCACAATCTTTCAAGACTTTTCGCACTATTTCATTCTCAAGACCAATGGTAAATGCGGTTAGGTTTAAATGTGACCAGGCCTCCTTAAACCTTTTAAACAAAGGCACGCTGAAACCGCTTGTTGGCGGCATTTTGCACTCGAATACACATCTTAAGACACAACTCGAAAACATGATGGCAACAAGGAAGCCATAGCAGTTCCTTTTCTAACCTCTTCTCCATCAAAACAGTTGCGCCCTTCCATTGGCCAAGATTACTTGCGGTGATATCACAGCAAAGGGCTTTTATCCTGTCGCATAGCCCCCAGTCATCTAGAACTTTGTGGATAGCATCCACTTGGGCTGCTCCCGATCCCGACTCCAATTCTGGTATTGCTAACATTTGTTCTTTACTCCCGTCGGTGATAACTACTAGTAACTTATCCAATATTTTTCTCTTCACCAAATTCTGCAGCAATTTTCCATCCCAATGTAAAACTGTGGCTCGACTCGGCACCTTAATATTCTGTGCTTTACATTCACGCAATTTCTCCCGGTAATTGTAAATCGAAGTTCTGTTAACAACTAAAGAATTAACATCCTGTCCTAGAAATTGAGCAATAACAATAATTAAATGTACAGGTTTTCGGTCACTTAATTGACATTGATCCAAAACGGCTGCTACTTTCTCATTTATTACGCTCATAGTTCCACAACTTTTTTTCGAAGCAGATGGACCATCTCCGTTTGGCGCAAGGTCAAAAAGTCGTTCTGAAAATCTTCGTTGAAATATTGAAATAGGTCCCAATACTTTATTGGCTTAAAATTTGAGGTGTTCCTTCATCAATGGACTCCTACCCACGGTTTGACCTTAAGAAAATTGCGTAACCTTAATGTTTTGATATTACATTTCTTTTTTTAATACTTCACATCAGCAGTTCAGCGTTTATTCCATCTTGTCCGGCAGTTGTTCAATCGAACTTTTTTTTTTTAATGCTTTTTCCAGTTCCTCCATTTAAAACGTTTTGGTTCGTTCGTTCGTAACGTATATTTAAATTTTCTCCATTTTTACCATTGTTAATAGTATAATTTATTATACTTTAATTTTAAATTTCTTGACGTCTTCCTTTTATGATGATAAACATCCTTGATGAAACATCAACTCATTATTGCAATTCAGTGTGAATCCAAATTTTTGGAAATTTTGTCAATTTTAATTTTTATTTATTTTAATAATAATTTTTGGTAATTTTCTATGTAATAAATTTTTTACTACTTGTTTAATTTCTATATTCATTCCATTTGTTTATTAAAAATTGCCTATGTTCTTTTTATAAAATAATTATAAAATAGTATATTTTTATTCATACTCTATAATTGTATCTAAAATTATAAACTTAAGGTTCTGTTTATTGTAATTTTTTGTTTGTATTCCAATTATCAATCACTTTTTAACGTATTACCTACTATTACGTTTTTCTTTTTCAATAAATCTTAGCCTTGATAAAGTTCTCTCATACAGAGCGAATTGACGTCGGAATTTTAACTATTTGAGTTGGTATTTTGTACTTCACCTCGACCCAGAAGGGGTCTCTGGCCAAATTCTAAACTATTAATTTAAAAACTTTGGAAGAAACCTCACCTGTATTCCTAATGATAATGCAAAATAAATTAAATAATTATCAAATGGCCATTGTTTCACAAACCAATGATCTTGAAAGAGCTTCATCAATTTTTCTATCTACAGCACGGGTATTATGAAGCTGAACTACATCCATTTGATAACAATACGGTATTGATTTAAATTTAAAGCAAGATGTACAAGAAATCTATTTCATTCAAGATATTTATCAATTATAAATTGTTATCATAGATATGGAATGCTTCATTTTTTTCCATTAAAATTAAAATAAAATATTAAATGAAGATTTTGCTTAAAATTTTGCAAATTTTGTAATTATCGACGCATAAGAAATGCCCAATTCAAATTCTGCACTTCTATTAATCCATAAGGATTAGCCTTAAGCTGCTAGCACATTAATTTCATTTTCTTCTTACGAGTAACCGGCAGATTCCTTCTCGGTGCTGTCCATTATAAAATTTGTATGAAATTTGATTGATTCTTCAAAATTCTCTAGGATTCATGGGGTACATCAGGGAATTTTCTGTTAAAACTTCTACATGTCCTAGTTAGTAATCTATTTTGTTTATTTATTTATTTATTTATTCGTATGGAAGTTTGAATATTGGTTTTCCATTTCCACTAAATATGAAACTTTCAAAACTTGTATGTTTACTGAATACACAATAAATAGTATTTACTAAAAATGTAAAAAAGATGACAGCCTACATTTAAAATTACTGAATCTGTTATTCTTCCAATTTTGATCGCGATTTTACGTGCAATTGAAATCATAGAAATATGGTAATAATTGCAAATAACTAGGAAAAAATTAACGACAATAGACTGGGGTAAAACATACGTTAATAAAATTTAAATAAAATTCTGTTCTTGCATCTCATAATTTAAAAATTGATGTAGGTTCCATTTAAAAAATTATATAATTCAAGTTTAAAACAGATTGGGAAAGCTTGAAACATAAAAATTAATTTTAAGTGACTGTGATAGCGATATTTGTGCTTATGCAACAGTGAAAACAGAAATTTTATTGTTTTTTTAGTGTTAGAGATATTTACCATATTTCTGAAGATAGTAAAACGTCATTTTTAACAAAAATATTTACTATTCCAAAACGGTTGGATATATAAAGTATTTAACGAAGTGACAAATTTGCAAATATACAGAATGTTCAATTTAAATAACGAAATAACATCGAATTATTCTGATGAACAAAAATCAGAAAATATATTAATTGTTCCTCCCAATACTTTCTAATAGTCCATCTAATAGAATCACCATGAATACAGTCACAGTTTTATTATTTTCTTTTCACGAGAAAAAATTAAATTGATGAAATTTTTTTTGTGTCATCACCTAGAACTAAAAGTTGTTTTAAGCTTTTACGAAATTCATGAGATTATAAAAGCTCATTCACGAAATGTATTATGTGCAAATGAAAAATCATAACAAAAAGTGCTTTGCATTAACGATGAAAGTGCGTAGTACTTTAATCCATCTACGGATAATGTAAAATCAATTTTTGTCAACAATTTTTTTCGGCGTTTAAACTTTTGATTTATAGGTCATAACACTTTTTACAGAACCGATTTTCTATAATTCGATTTAATTTTTAAAACATTTTCGATTAAACACTTTTTACGAATGCACACATTTATTCAGAGAAATTAATTCAAATATACTAAGCTGTTAATGTAAAGCCCTTCTGTAACGCCCGTTTATAAAAACGGTTTTATACACTTCCACCGAATTATCAGATCAAAGCAACGTGCATTTGGATGCACTATAAAGAGATTTGTATCACTGTAAATGCAATAGAAATTATGTATTATTATTTAACTAAATGCAAACTATTCATTACTGTGATATTCATGAAAAATATATAAAGTAAATAATTTTTATCTAAAAATAAAAAACGAATTTTTTACCTTTACTAATTTAACTTGTAGTTTTTCATCTTCAAAGAACAGAGAATAAATATTTATCTCAATAAGCTACATATACTTTAACAAATTAACGAGCTTGTTTTCTCTGCATATAAAATAAAGCAAGCACACAATTTTGTTTTATCTATGTCTTTTGTCATTTGTTTCCAAATTTTTTATTGCTTGGTGATTATTGTTTTATGTGAATGATTGATGCATTGATAAGAAAATACAACAATTATTTAATTAAAATGATATTGAAATACAAATAATAAATATAATAATAATTTCATTTGTTACTAAATTGTAATCGTCATTTGTTCAAATTATCTGTGGATTTTAAATTGCGAGTCAAGAAGAGTATTTAACCGACAAAGCTGTTAAAGTTCGTTAGAGGACGCGTCACGTCCTTTTTTGTAATACCCGAGATTTACTCTTGCGAGAAAAATTAAAATATCAAAATTCAACGAATGACCGTGATTGTCATACAAATTAAAACAACCGTCAGTTTTGGTGAAACTTTTGTTTTTGTCTGTTGGATAACCTAATTCAATGTTTTTCCCTTCCTCACGCTGTATGTGGCTCTCAACATTCACAAAAAGTAAAATCTAAAATGATCATATTGTCGGCTTAATTTGCAATGATCGTAAGTCCAGTTTTATTCAAAAATGAGGTTTTTGGGTTATCTGACGGAAAAATTAAGTAACCAGTTAAACACTGGTTGCAAGTCTAGAAAAATTAACAACCTTGAAAAAGCAAAATGATTTAGTCGAAAGTCCAGCTACTATGGAAACAAAAGTGAAAAGGTCCTATGTACACCATTATGAGTTAATAACAACGGCAGTGTGTGTTAATGAGTTGATTTGGTTAAGCATTTGTGATTCTATTATTACAAAGTAAGTATTAATAATTAAATTAATATCTATACTATTAGATTTAGAATGGATTGGTTATTGTTATGAACATTTTTAAATGATGATAGAGATATGACATTTTCGTATCTTTTTATTCATCAATGTGGAGTTTCTTTTTTATCCCCTGTCTAATAATTACAAAATACCTACTTAAAAGTTTGTTTAAATAGAGTTTCGTTAAATACATAACTAATTATTTGCTGAATTTTTGTTTCTGTAATAAACGCATTTTTTATTTTTACAGAATTATGAACATGATTTACCTTCTAAAACTCTAAAATATTTTCAAAATGCAAAAGCATAACTGGAACAAGAAGACGAAGCATGTGTTTCCTTTCATCGGGAAATTTTTGACAATACCTCGTGAATCCTACTAAGACTGAACTCATCAAAGACAATAAACAGAAAATCTAAATATTACTGACGAACCGAGAGATGTGAATCAAATAGGTAAGACCATGAATTTTTTTAAAAACTTTCAAATTACCAGAGAGTAATAGTATCCTTACTGCTGGAGTTGCTGAAGACAGTGAAGGAATCATAATAAAAAAAACTGAATTACAGGATTTTTAAGTAGAATGTGTCTATACAAACAAATAAATAAGAAAAAAGATGTTTTGTTGATGATAATAGTGGTCGGGTAATATTAATAAGAAGAAGAAAAAATGATTTGGAAAAATACTCTGGTGAACAGAAAGTTAATAATAGGTCATAAGTACAATGAAAAAGCGAGTAATGAAACATCGATGCAAATACAAGTTATCATCAAAAAAACTTATACGATTGCGGATTATTCTCCGAAGCTGAAAGGAATAATATATTTAGCTATTTTTAGTCCGATTTAGATTAAAATCAGAGTAAATTGCAAATTGTCAATTTATTTTAATTTCAATGTAAACGATACAAAGAGCACACAGGGACCTGATTGGACGACATAAAAGAAGAAAAGTACCTGGACATACCATTTAAAAAAATTTCGGTAATGTGTGCAAAGTAATGTTCCTGGTACTTTGGGAAAAGGCAAAAAATGGCCATTAACTAAAAAAGATAATTTAAAACATAAATCGCTAGACATTGCTTCTGATGCTGAAAAAAATTAGGATAACAATAATATAGAAAGTCGTAGAGAAAAAACCTTAGACAGTTGTTTCGTAGACTTTTAAATCGGCTTTATACTTCTTATACAAAAACACGTATTTATCGAAATGTGGGTTGACATCGCAACCCCATTCTAACCAATTTACATCCGCGTATTACGTATGTAGTAAACGCCGAAACACAATGTAAAACAATTGCAAGTAAGCAAATGCAAACTCAGCTTTCGTAACAGCCTGCTTATTGTTAATAATTAACCTACTTCTGCATGTATAAAACAAAGTAGGTACAACAACACAATTCAGTTCGGCAGTTTGGCAGTTCGACAAAGAAGTACGGTTCAACAGTTAGTATCATCAGGATCAGTTCGGTGCAGTTCCAACCGAATAATGAGGGCAGCCGAAATAACAACAAGTTACCGCTCCATCATTAAGTGAAGACCGGCCAAGCTCGAGTCCTTTAAGTAATTCATTCGGGTCGTCGTCTTTGCACGACATACAATACCGGAATATCAGGTGACATTGCATAGCACGTAGTAATCGACAAACAATGTTTCCATTTGTCATTAGAATTAGTATAGCTAAATTGTAATCAAACGAAACCCTTTCTCTGATTCCAAACCGGTGTTTAATGAGTAAGCACCCTGCAAACACCACAGTGGTGACCCCGACGTGATTAAACTGAGAAAAGAAGAAACATTCAACGAGGAGCAATTTAGGCAACAACATCAGGTATAATTGCAACATTTTTTTCATAAATTACGCTATGACATTAACGGGGAAAACTGTTGATTAGCTGACATCGCAACCCCATTCTAACCAATTCTAAATCCGCGTATATTACGAATGATAGCAGTAGGCATTAATTCTTTGTCGGTTGCAATTTTCTATAAAATATTTGATGAAATGAACGTAAGCTTCAGTTTAGAATGCAAAAGACAAGTGTGACATGTGTGATATATAAATCTGGCAATTTATTGCAAAAAGTAATAATACTACATCAAGAAAAAAAGGGAAGCCAGAGAAGCAAAAACTAAAGACAAAGCATCAAATAGTAAGGTCTACTCTATGGATCTTCAATCTGTTATCCTGTCTCCGAAATCAAATGTGTCATCCTTTACTTTCGAACTAAACGTATAGTTCATAATAAATCACTTTCTTAATATAGTCATCTACTACTAAAATGACCAAAACCAAAAATTTTAAAAAAGTCATAACAGATGTTTGTTTTAATGATTACTTAATTTTTTAATGTTAAACGCATTAACTTTTTCTATATGATCTAAGACTTAATTATTGAATAATTCTGATAATAATATTATTTTCTAATGTAATACACCTGCGCTTTTCAAAATAAAATAAATGTATGAAAATAACTAAATTAATTTTCAAAGCATATATTTTAAAAACTGACGAATTTATTTTAAAAATATTCAAGAAAAAAGTCGTGTGTCCTTAAAAATGATTAGGACTAAAATATTCAACAATCTCTTTTAAAAACAAATAAAGTAGTCTTTTCAAATAAATTCAAATTATTTTCAGATAATTTTCTGTTCGTATTGAATAAAATAAACGTTTTTGGTCTCTCCTGTAAATTGGCATTTTGGGCTGCGACCATTTCTTAAGCCGAAGATATATGTAATGCAAAAATGACAAGTCGGTAAAGTAAAATGAAATATTGGTAATGTTATATTTTTACAATATATTTATAATTTTTACAATACAAGAAAAGACCAACTTGCATGACAACTTTGATTTTTACGGAAAAAAGCTGCGAATGATTTTTGATTTATTAATTTTCAGATTAAAAACAAAGCCACAACTGAATAAATTATTAAACACACCTCAATATGTTATGATACATTACAGTTTTAAATGTCTTAAAATCCTTGTTCTAATCTGACATCTGCACCTGTAATAAAGGTCATACACTTTTCGGTATGTTAATAGCTATTAACGTACGCTTTGGGTTTTTAGGGAGTTGCTATTTGTATTTATGGTACTTACAAACGGTTACTTAGGAAGCCCGTTGCTAATCAGATAAATAAGAATAATGAGCTAAGTACTACAAAAAATCGTTTTAACTGGCTATCAAAGTTAAATTGACAGCAGATCAGTTATGAATTTCATAAATTAGTAGAGAAATTTGGAAAAAAAAATACATGCTTCATGTTGCCCTTCTAAAATGCAATACTTATCCTTTGGCAAAGACAATTGTAAACAATTGTCCCCCGTAATGGCCATAATCTTTGCACCAACAACATCCGTAAAAGAGCTTGTGACAGACCGTGGCTTTCAAGCTGAAAATGCTACAATCAAATACGATATATCTGAAGCTTCCTATTTCAGTTCAGCAATTTTGCCAGTTTACTTAGTGAAAGGTGAATATAAGAAATAGCCAACGTATGTGCATCCATATCAAATGTTTTAAATTTGACCCAAGCAAAGTAAAGTCATTCCCATTCTGATCTTTTCCATCTTCAATAACTAAGAGCAGTAAGTTCTAAGACTATGGGTATCTTTGCGTTTCCAAGAACCTTCTTCATAACATCATGGCTTGCCTATTTTCCTTATGACTTCCATACAGGATATTCCGCAAATAACAGTCGTAAGAAGTATAAATGTGACTTTTTGGGACTGCTAGATATTTTTAAGTAGACAATCACGCAGCATGAGCCTTCAAATTCTTTAATCTGTCAAGCGATATTTGCAGATCTGCTACTTTCCTTTCTATAATCCATCCTTTTTGCTGCTGCTCAATAGAGGCCCCAACAACTAGAATCCCCTCTGATAAAGTTATTTTTATCCGAGGAAAATACGAGTCAAAACAGTTGGGAATTTCTTCATTGAATACGGAAGTGAAGTAGCTTCGCAATTTCTTTGGGTTAATTTCCAACTTAAAAGTTTTGCTTTCGCCACAATCTTTCTAAAATCTGAAAGTACTGTTTCACGACTGTTGAATCTAAATTTTCTCACTGTAAAAGAAATAGTTTGGTGAGAATTGAATATCATTAGTAAAGAAAAACTGCAAAGCTTGAATTTTGCAGAATTTCAGAAAGCAATGAAGAGCAAAAGACCTCACGCATGTACAACAGCTTCACAACCTCCTTTTGTTCCAATCTCATTTGATGTAGAGTAAATAATTACACAAAGCACAAAGATTTCGACACAGTACAAATAAGCACAATATCAGAGTTACATTGTCCTGATAGTTACACAAATCAGTCAGATCTGCAATAACTCAGTGCCTACAGCCCCAGTAGAAATCAAATCCTTCAAATGCTGTGGAAGTAACCCATGCCGCTAAACCATTTCTAAAGCTTAATATTTCAACTAGAAATTCCTCCTTTGACTCACAAGTTCTCGTAAGTTTTTTCTGGAGCAGGAGGAATAGGTCAAACCCGCGTGATAGCGACAATTCTGGCCATTCATCTGCAATGTATCAGCATTTTCATACATCAGACAGCTATTAGGGAAGCTAGATAGAATCAATTTAATGCTAAAGTTTTCAAATCACTCAACTTGTAATGTATACTTTATGAATGTTAATATTTTTATATCCAATCTACGAATTAACTTTTAATGTGTCATACGCCTTGACTTACTCGAACACAGTCAGTCAAAACGTTACAGAATAATACACATGGCGTTTACTCAACATTCTACTCATAATACTCCTATAGATGGACCAATATATTTTGAAAAACTATAAACAGATGATAATTAAAAGGAGTTACTTAATTATGTATTCGTAAAATTTTTTTTGTTGGTGTATCTTCACCAAATGAATACTTTCACATAATTCTTATGTTCATGTTCTATTGTAATCACACACTGTGCTTACAAAATAAATTAAATGTTTATGAAAATAATTTATTAAATTTACTAATTTAAAGTTGAAAAAACGAACTCAACAAATTCATTTTAAAAATATTGAAGAAATAGTTTCTGTGATACACAAACATGGAATTAGTTTAAAATATGAATTTGATTAATAGAAGACTATACAGTCACCATCATTTTCATCTACATTAAAAGTCCATTTAATTTTTTTGTAGCAGATACATTCAAAGAGTCCTAAAATAATTGAAGAATAGCTGGAAGATGTATGATCGTAAAGATAACTATGTACTGGCTTCATGGGATTGTGGTCTTTGGCTTGCCTCTGTAAATGAGTTCTGGAGCATCTCTGTACAATGACCAACAGTAATCCGCAAGCATTGCTTCATTCCAACGGCCCTGATATCTTTGCTCCATAACAGAAATATGCTGATGGAATCTTTCTCCGTGTTCATCACTGACAGCTCCACAACTAATAGGAAAAAGTCGAGATGGGAGTGGAATTAATGTATTTTAAGAGACATGTTGCATCCGGAGTTCATGATATTTTGCAGGAGCGCTGTCACTAACTTAGTGTAGTTCTTATCCCGTTTGTTGCCTAAAAATCCATGAACAACTCCCTTGAAGGCTTCCCTAAGCTTCCTTTCTTTTCCTTCCAGAACTCGTTCAAATGCAGGATCCTTACAAGTTCTCGAATTTGTGGCCCGACGAAAATACCTTCCTTAACTTTGGCATCACTTAATTTCGAAATTTCTCCCTACGTACTTAAAGGCCTGTCCTTCTTGGTTCATACCTTTAAGAAAGTTTTTCATCAATCCCAACTGAATATGTTAGGGGTGGAAGAAGAACATCTTTGGATCCACAAATGGCTTAGCAACAACATTTTTCATCGCCAGGCTTAAGATTTCTTGCAGGCCAGTCTTCTTGGATATAATGTGATTTTCTATCCCTACTGTCCCACATACATAAAAAACAGCAATGTTTTGTGTAACCCAGTTGGCATTCCCAGAGTATAGCAATTTTACTTTTAAATCGGCACAGATTTTTCCACTTGTGTTCATTATATTTGATCACGTCGAGGGTGCTGACATATTTCCATAAGTCTCAATCATGTGAACAGCATGACCAACTATGAAGATAGAAGGAAGACGGTTTCCATTGTGTAGTAATACAGCTTTTAAACTAAGCTTGGAGAGAGTCTATGAATAACATCTATTCAGTCGGATCATGGTTCAAATTCAAACCCTTCATCAAACCATTAATGTCGCGGCAAACAACAACATTGTTTTTCTTCTTCTCAAAAGAGGAAATCAGATTCTTATGACGTTGTCTGTAATTCTGAGACCCTAACATCACATTGGAGAAGATTCCATTGCTGTAGTCTAAAAGCTAGAAGCTCTACCTTATCCTTTGACAGTTCAAGGTCCTTAATGAGATAATTTAATTCCGCTTGACACAGTTTGTGCGGTTTGTCATCTTTTATTTCAAAATCAGGGTCATGGGATGTGAAAGACTTACTGGGTTCTCTCTTTTCTTCCACAGAGTCTTAAATGTCTATTTCAAATGAAAAAGTTTTTGGGTGGATTAGGAACAGGTAAGCTTTATTTGAATGAGGAATAGATCGAATAGCTAAGATTGAAGATTTGGGTATTGAACTGTTCTTCTTTTCTTCATAGACATTCCTGCCTTTATAGGTGGGGTCAAGCAGAAATAGCAGTCATCTGTATGGTTTTTAGGCTCCTGCCAAACCATAGGCACAGCAAAGACATAGATAGTTTTTTATTTTTTCAACCATTCTCGCAGTGTGACTGAACAAGAGTTACAACACATATGTGGAGCCCATGACTTATCCTGGTCTCCTACCTTTACACCAAAATAATGCTGTAAGCAGTCTTTACAGTAGGCGTCAGATTGCGTTCTTTGTGACGAAAATGTTATTTCCACAAATGTAACAGAAGTTATTCACTTGATTCACACACTCTCTTGGCATTTTTACAATTTTACACTTTCAAATGCACTTTTACAAACGAGAAACATATATGTATTATAACAGAAACAATACGAAATGCACAGTAACAGCACCAGTAAAAGTGTTCTTAACCTCCAAATAGTTAAAAAGTATGTGTTCTTGCCAGTTGATAGTTCCCCAAACTAATAATTCTTACCCTAGAAAATTGACATGTCACTGTATCTTCAAAACAAGAGCTAATCGGTAATTATTATTATTATTTGTAAATTAAGCAGGTAGAAATACATGATTCAGCAATTTTTGAGTCCGAAACATTTTCATTGTTGAACAGTGTTATTATTGGACTGAATTTTCAGAAATAATTTGAAGGAAACAGAATTCGATCATTTTTAATTTTGTTTGAACTTTATTTACCTGTTTATAATTTAGTAACAAATAAAAGATTATATAAGATACGCCAGGTAACTGGATTTAAGCTCCATTCGCCAGTAAAACCCATTCTACCTGGCTGGTATGCGTAAAATAGTATGTGTTACGGTGACCGTCGGTTAGACGTATATCAACAACTCTAAAAGCTAGAAATTTGAAATTTTGCACATTCGATATACTGTGTTTAATCTATTAAATAAAAATATTTTCCAAATGGCAGCACTTTCGAAAATACATCTTTATTTTAAATACAAACTAGATATTTTTTCAGATTCATATGTGTCGTAAAATGTTACATGAGACACCCTGTTGTTTCAACTCGATTAATGTGCGAGACATCGTTAATAACATTAAAACAATTATCATAATCTACTAAATCCTGTAATTTGATTTTATATTCAGAGATTTACAATATATTAAAATACACTTTCATTGCCACTTTACAAACATAATTATCACCTATTACATTTTTCTCATTTTCGTGACAAAATAGTAAATTTTATGATAAGGCCAGTTTCTAGATGTTTAACAAAATAATTACTTATATTGCAAAGTAAATTTACATATTATGAAAGATTACTGCTTTTGAATACGTCACCCGGTAACGTTCTTTATCTTATATACAATTTAATGCAGCTATAAAGTTTTCAAAATATTTTACAACAAAATATTCAAAGAAAAAAAAATTATTGTTTATGTTTACTTTATGAGTTCTATAATGTACGTGCTTGTTTTATACTTAGTATATTCAACTTAGCTGTTTTTGCATTAAACTTAATTTTAAGTCTTGAAATTTAACTTACATAAAAATGTCGCTTTTAATAATTGTAAAAAAATATATGTATGTTGACATTAATCATTTGTAAACATTAGTAATCATGTAAAACTGTTGTTTTAAATCAAATTTAACAAAACCATTTTGAAATATTTTTATTTTACTAACACTTTAACAGGCTTACTGTGTTAGTTTGTCTTGAATTTTATAATCGGTTTTTCACCTACTCCTAAATCAGATAGATTCGTGAAATTGAAACATTAATTTTTGGTGAAATTTGCATTAATTAAGATTTTGAAATTGCGTTTGAATGCAATCCCCTAATATTTTTACATCAATTTTATAGTGAGTATCTGGTCGATGCATAACAAAAAGTTGAAGTAATATTTACGTAAGCCCTATTGATTCGATATGAATGAAATTTCAAAAATAATATTTTTTCAGTAAGTGAAAGTTTTTTATGATTTTATAAGAAAAATTTTTCAGGAGCCACCGTTCAATGAACTACATCTCCGTTAATAACATTTTTTGGTTTCATGTTCGTATGAACATTTTTCTTAATTTTGATCAACAATGGAACAAAAAAGGGATACTGTGTTTGAAAGCAACTGAATTCAAGTGGGGTCCAGTTTCCCCAGTCGAAAAAGTATCAATGTTTTCACTCGTTATCAATTTATGATTGTTAGTAAACTCTAATCTGTCATTCTTTAAGTAAGAAGTTATTGACAAACTATGTTCCAAAGAAAAACCCAAAATAAGCCGTACACGCCTATAGTGAAGCAGATTTCCACAAAACTTCTTAATGACGTACGAAAACGGCAATAAAACAATACATAGAGCTGCAATCACTTACGGCATTCCCAAATCCACTCTGAAACATCACTATAAAAGAAGAAGAGAAACAGGTATCACTTGACGGTGGTGGTATTTACCGCAGAAAGATGAGCAAGTTATAGCTAATTGCCTGCAAATTATGGATGAAAACAGTTTTAAACTCTCAAGAATAGAAGTACTTTGATTATATAGGTGGCCCATCTACGGTTGCTTTTGAACTATCGATTATTTCGGCTTTGACTTAGTAGTTTACGAAATGGTTAAGTTTACGCCATGTGCCAAACAGACAACGCTACAGTCGAACTTTTGCGCGGTACGTTCGAAAATCGCACAATTAGTCGAAGAGGCGATGTCAACTGGTCGCCATTCGCAGCTGCGATTTGACCTAATTGGATTATTTTTTTGACAAACGTCAAGGATAAGTGCTACGCCAACCATCCAGATACTATTAACGAACCAAAGCATCGAGATTGAAGTCGCCATTGCAGCCATTGAGGGCCATTCATTATCGAAAAGGTCAAGAAAATTGTCTCACAGAAATGCTACTGCAAAGCCAGCCAGGCGGCCATAAGGAATGAAGTGATTTTCAAGTATTAAACCGGCATGAATGTAAGTTTTCAATAAAAAAATTGAAAATATCTAGCCGTTTTTTTTTTTTATAGCAATTTTAAAATGCAACTTTTAAAGTGGGCCACCCTATATATTCGTGTACATTACATTAAACACATTAAAAACTCGCTTCAAAAACAAACGTTCTGGTCTCGATTTAAATCATTTTGCTGGAGATACATGATCGGTCAATTAAACTTTGAGCATCGAACATGCCTGAACAGATCTATCTTAATCCCTGAATTGTTTATGCGTATATTTGACAACCTGAAGAAAATTATTGACAATTCCCGAGATTTTCGCGCCAAACGCATCAAATATTTAAGGAAAACAGTTGGAGCTATTGGCATTCCAGCCAGCTCAAAATGTTTTTTTCCTGATCAAAATAATACAGCTGCTCTACTTGCCAATTACTTGCAGGAGAAGAGAAAATGGGGTCTGGATAATTGAATATTCAAAGAAGATTCAACTCAAATAACACTAGTTGCAAATTCTGAAAGAGGTTGAAAGGAAACAATTCTCTTTACTAACTGGTTCCAACAGATTTTTCTGGAAAATATTAACAGGAACTGACTTATGATGGTTGATAATTGTTTGATTTCAACCTGGAAATTCTAGAATTCAAAGAGATTTTGCAACTTAAAATTTAAAAATAAACTACGCCAGAAGAGAGTATTTATGCGACAATAAACAAAGATTCATGACAGTGAAGATCAACCTTGAGTCTTTCAGATGATGATACGATACACGTCATTGGTTCTAAACCTATTTTGACTTACGTCGTATTTTAGAAATTATGGTGATGAGTCAACCTGTAAACGACATAGTCAGACATACTGACTATAAATTCAGTCCAAAAAGTAACCAAATCTGTACAAAAACAAATCTGCTCGTTTCTAAGACATAATTAACTTTAAAAATGATTTGTCAAAAACATTTGTTAACTAAATTGTTTTTACAACGTCTTTCACAAAAACTCATACGATGATGGCTTTGATTTTATTATTAAACTTTAGATACATAATGTTACATTATCATATAACCATCTTTGTAAAGCCGCTGAATAGATTTGATACATGTCTTTCTTTCGTTTTTTCAGTGGGAGAAGAATATATTCCATTATATAAAGAATACATCGAAAAAGTTTCAATTAACGCTTTCTATGGAGTAACTGGATCCTTGGGTTCCAATTAATTTAGATATTTTTTAACAACATTTGGGCAATAGATTGGCATTTGCCGTTATTTTTCCTTTTGGATTAAAAATGTTGATATTGGGGCTAGCATAGATTTGGTTATGAAATGAAATATTCAATAAATTCTAAGTGCTCGAATTTAAAAATTCAGTATTTTCCTCAAAAACTACGTCCCAGTTGCCTTTTTGAAGAAATAGTTCCAATAAAAGGTACAAAATTGCCAATAACAATTTTTGTATAATAGATATTTTGTTAAACAATTACTGTCAACTGATTGTCATATCTGATCATTAGTTACATTACTTATCGAATCAAAAGTAGTTTCAAAAATGATACATGAATTGGAACAAGAACTACAGAAAATGAATATTGAGGAAATGTAATATAAACTACATCTGAAACAACTAAAAAGAGATCAAGCTAAAATTAAAAATTTTATTAATACAAAAACTACCACAAAAATTATTGGCAAAAGAGGAGTAATGATGCTTACGAAAACTACAAAAGCAACAAGAAAGGATGTAAAATAGCTAAAACTAAGAAATGGAAAGAATTCGAGGTGAAATATAAAACGATGGAATCAAAAGTTATGGGTGCTAAAGAATATGAGAAGTAAATAAAGAACAACAAATAGTGGACAAAGAGAGAAATATACTAATGAAAATGGGATCAAGTTATGAAGAGGTGTAAGCAATACTTAGAAATAAGGTATAAGAAAACCTAGAATAAAAAACAATGGAGAAGTTAAGGAATGGTAGTTTATCAATTAAAGGAGAACTATATACTTAAAAGCGTGGGAGAGATAAAGGAGAAACTTAAATCCCAATAATTGTTTTGGAAGCATGATGTAACAGACCATTAAATTCGAAGAAAGATAATATGGTGGCAAAATTCAGCACTACACAAGTAGTGAGAGAAGTTAGAAATCTTAGTTCACCTGATACGATACCAAAACTAAAACCGGTTAAAGTTTGCTGATAACGTCGATTTGATAATGCAGTAAAATAGGAACCTTGACTGTACAAGAGACAACAAGAAGAAGTTGTGACAAAAAAAAGTAAATATAAAAAAAGGTTACAAATCTTAAAGTATGTAGAAATAAAATAAAGAAGAAGATGGACAACAAGAAGACAAAAAAGAAGTAAGTGTGGAGATTTCATGAAATACTAAGATTGGACTAAGGAACTTAGGCGAGATCAAACAGACATTTTAAGAGTTGAAAAGCAGTGATAGAATATACAAAGTGTCCCAGATTTTAGTTAACAAGTTGCAACTCCACGCGCGGTGTAGTTTATGAGAAAATATTATAAATAAAAATTACTTGGGATTGTACAGTTTTTTTTACTACTGGAGTACAAAAAATTTTCTGGGGCCGGCCGTGTCATCCGTTTGTATGTAAACATAATATCTAACAAATCATGTGAGGACTCTTAACCTACATAGTTTTGTATTTCTAGAATATTTACAAAATATCCATTTTTTTCTCCAGTAGCAATTATTGAGTAATAGAAGAAAAATTGTTGAAATTTTTGTATTTTTCATAATTTCATCAGTTTTTCTTCTGCCAGTGACGGCACTGTCATTACGCTCTTGCATTTTTTGAGCAAAATTATTTATGTCACTGTACATTTTCTATACGTTTTTACACGTTTCTTAGAATCAGAAAGATGTGAAGTTTTGCGCGAAAAGTTTTTGTTCTTATGCGGATAGAATAAAACTTACTTTCTTAAATAAAAATATGTATTATAACTACCATGTACACATTTATTAAGTGATTAATTCACATGAAAGTGCATTAAAAATCCATAATTTTATGCAACTATTGAGCTTCAATTGTGTATTCTTGAAACTTTGTTAACACCGAAATATTTTCACTGTCCTTTTACTTTTATCTTTAAATGATGATTGGACAACTTTATTATGTGAAGCAGAAATGCTTTTCGAAAGTTTGATGTAGATTTATATCATTTGTTCTTATTCTTTGTTGGGATAACGGGTCATTAGAAATAATAAGAGACATCGATAAAAAAATTTTTTGCCCATTGTTATAGGTAAGTACTCGTTTGTTGTGTTAAAATCTTTGTTACCTCAACGTTTTTAAGCAAACACAAATGAAATAATAAACTTATTTACAAAATATTTTATACTTTTGTATATTTGATATTTAGTAAATTTTCTTAGAATTGAATTCCTTTAGAACATCTAAATACGTTGAAGTATAAAAAAAGATTCAATACAAACAATATTAATTATTTTAGGGGCGTTTCTGAGACAATTTAAGTTTTTTCTATTTTTCTGAAAAGTTAGTGTCCTTCATGCGCTAAATCAAATTGAATATCCATGATTAAAGTAGATGTACGACCGATGACAAAATACAGCTACAATCTCTGAATATATTTTATAACATTTTTTTTTGTTTGAAAATCCATACAACGTAAAACACCGTTTGTAAGTAAATTCTTTTGTATTTCTAAGGTTTTTTGATTTGTATGTTGTACTTCAAACGAAATTACAAAAATAAAGACAAATTTAAATCACTATTAAAATAATTTTGAAAATTTTTTTAATAAAAATGAAAGATATAAAACATTTAAAATTATTGCTCAATGCTTGCAAAAATTCTTTCAAAGGCCCACAGGCAATGTTACATACCTGAAAAATTATATAACACCAATTATTCAGATTCAAGCGTTGTTCTGACTATTAAATCGGTAAAAAATTACATTAAAACCCGCGAATATTAAACAACGACAGTCTAGCAGGTATTTAATAATAATAATCTATTCAAATTTGAACTCAATTTCTGATTGTGGCTGTATTTAGATAAGTCAGTCATAACAATACTTTAGGATATTATTGTTCTTGTGAATCGCATTAGAAGGTGTAACTTCCAAACAATAAACAATTCATTAACATAAACAACAATGTGCTAACAATGGGAAAACATAATTGCAACAATCGTGTCGATTCAGCACCGGCCTACTCAATATATTGAATTCAAGTCATTCGATTAAATTCGAACCGAGTGAAATCAGGTCAAACCGACTCTGGGCGGCAATAGTCGTCCATCCATAAGTTAAACCAATTATGAATAACCCCACAATACCAAAAAGGAAACAAATAGAGACTAAATAGGCTAACAATCAAATAAATCAAAACACTAATATATTCACGCTGGTGAAGTGTGCCATTCTGTAATCGTAACACTTTTAAACTACTCAACAATCAAATTAATATGGCTTCACAGATTGCACGTATACAAGTCACAACACGAATGCACGCAATGAGTGAATAGACAACGAAAGCATTGCTAGAAAGGGGCGCGAAGGGCATTAACAGTGTTCGAACATGTTTATTTTGTCACTTGCAACGATTTAAATAGTTCGCCTAGACCAAACTAGTTGGCTAATGTAGGTTTAGGCCAAACTAGAATTGTCTGGGCTAAACTAGTATATCCTGATACGCGTAGGATAAACCGGTTTGGCCTAGGACAAACTAGTTTGGCCTGAATTCGGTTTGGCCGTTAACATATTAATATAAAAAAGAGCGTTTTTATATTTGCCACTGAAAAAGTGCCCTGTTTAAGTGATAATTTTTCGTAATGACATCAAACCCCTCATTTAGACAAATAAGACAAATTTGAGTTTGGGCCGCCGAAGTTTATATCTTACTATTTTCATTATGGAAAAAGCAGGCCACTATTATTACTCCATATATGTTTATCGTAACAGGTACAATATAGTTTTTCATTGTACTACGTTCAAGTTTAAAGATCATTATGAATCTTGGTAATGCGGTTTATAAAAATTAATGCTGGAATGTTTTAATATGTGAATTAATTCCAGATTTGAGATCACAACAAAAACATTTTAACACTGACCATTTGGTCAAATGTTTGATTTGGAAATAAAACTAGTGATAAAAGAAATTGCCAAACTTATTAAAAAGATAATTTCCGAGAGATTTTGTTTTAAACAGCTGGAAGTTTCAAACTGGTGCATTTGTTTTTCTTTAGCCTTGTACAAAAAAATTTAAATCATTTATTAAAATCAATTTTATGTCCTTTTATTTCGAGACTTAGGTAACATAACCGATAGTGTTTCCTATACAAATATTTTCTTCGTTGTAAAATATGGGGCAGAGATGCTTTGGTAACACAATGTTTGTTACATAAATAGTAGAATATTGCTAAATGCACAGAAAATATTAGTTGACAAAGTTGCTTTAATGTATAAATAAGTTTTGTTTGAAAATCATTGCACAATGTAAATTTAGTGCCCTTGATATTGTTGTTGTGTTTGATGACGCGTATGTTGATAACAAAACAAATAAGTAAATTGGTTGTAATATTAATACTGATCTGCTCCTTCTTGATGTACAATCTCTTCAGAAGAAAATGGTTGTTTAGATGGTCTCTTTAACTACAGTGGATTAATCAGAAAAAGTTATCATTGTCTCAAATTCTAGAATACCAGTTTTAAAAAATGAAGTCCATAATGAATCTTTTGATATTCTGAAACCAAGTCCTTATTTATGCTCCGGGGCTAGAACAATACTTTTGTGCATCCTACCTTTGAAAGAAATCCCCTCGCCCTGTCACTCTGGCTCACAATTTATTTATTCATAACTTCCACTATCATTCTTTATTTTTATTTTTGAACAGCATTGCAAATCTTTTTCATGTTTAATTGGTTTATTCATCATCACATACCTATTCCATCCATCGTCAGATATACCCCTCTCTAATTCTCTTCTATTCCATTCTATCTTCTGCTTTTCTCATCCAGTCGGATCCTGCGAGCCTCTTAATATTATCTGTCCACCTAGTTTGTGTACTTCTTTTGTGGTCCACTTGTTATTCTGCATCCTAGCCGATGTGACCGGCCCAGTTCCATCTTAATTTACATATTTAGTAAATGATATCTATTACAAGTAAAATGTGTTTCTTGCGGCATCTCGTGTTAACATGGACACGTGTAAATAGTATAAACTAAGTAAATGCCAACAGTTAACTGTAAAGACTTGTGTGCGTTAAAGTGCATGGCGCCATCTAAGCGATTGTTTTAATGCTTAAAACAACACGTGAGTCGATAAACCCAAGATAACTTGTACAGAAGCATACACGCACGAAAGAACACCTGATGCAGCATTTCGCTCTTATTATGAGCTCATCAGAGGTGTATACTCACGTGCGGTATACAACTGTGCAAGACGGCGGTTAGTACTTGTGTTTGACTTCGGTGTTTGAATTCGGTGTTCTAAGGTTATATTAAGCATTCGTATTTTCATAGCTCTTTGGGTGTTTGGTAGTCTATCAATTATATTTTTATTCATTGCCCTCGTCTTCGTTTTGTAGGTTAATACAGACAATATATATTGGTTGAAGGTTTTCAATTTGATCGTATTTGGCAGGTTTGATTGAAAGATTTTGTGGTGTTATCCAAAACTGGCCCATGCTAACGATATTCTTCTACTTAGTTCTACTTTTAGGTTGCTTGGTGTAATTTCAAGTTTTTAACTCAGATATATGTGCGAATTTTCCTTTCTCTATTTGTTGGTTCTGTACTGTGAGATTTATGTCTTTTTTTTTTGTGTTTCATTCGTTATATATTTGGTTTTAGTAATAATTTTCTTTAACTCTATTTCCTTTGACTTGTAACTCATCGATCATTGTTTGTAATTCATCTTTATTTTCACTGAATACCATAATATCATCGGCAAAACGCAGGTGATTTAACATTTCGCTGTCTATAGATATTCCTTTATTGTCCCAGTTAAGCTGTTTAAACATACCTTGAATCGCTAACGTAAACAATTTTGTCGACAATTTTTCTTCTAAGTTCACTTGAAATGTTACGCTTTTATATATTTGCTTTATTATAATCGATAAAAAGCTATCCATAATGTTATGTTGTATTCATTTGCTTTTTTTCTATTACTGTCCTAGCAACTTGTAGGTGGTCAAATGTGATGTGGGCTTTGCAAAATCCCGCTTGTTCTCTCAGCTGATAGTGTCCAGTTTAACTGTTATGTTTTCTATAATGAATACTTTGTATAGTGTCGTTATGAGAGTAATTGGGCGGTAGTTCTTTAATTTTTCTTAGTTTTCTATCTTAAATATTAAGACCATCATAGCGTTGGGCCAATCTTCCGGTATCCTAACACATTTGTCATACAATTGTTGCAGTAGGTTTAATATTGGTGTTCCGTCAATGAATTTTATTATGACCCATTAAATATGATTCGGAGTTTTGCAACTGCAGAAAGATTTTAATATTTCAATCTTTGAGGCCAACAATTAAACTCGATCCAGCATGAACTTTACCATTCTCACGTTGTTCCGGAAAACTACACAAGTTTACCATGCCAATACGTTGTCAATTATAACAGCTACCCAGTTAATTTCAATGGTTTGTTACAATATTTTTACTGTTATTTGTTTTCTTTTTTCACGGTGTTTCCTGTAGTGCAGACTTTCCATGGCTCCATACGACAAAAGTGTCATCTACATAGCGGGACCATACTTTAGTTTTAGAGCTTCTTATGATAATTTCTTCAAAATGTTCCATCTAGAAATTGTTTATTACTGGGCTTAATGTGCTGCCCATTGCAACCCCGTCTATTTTTCCTAATACTTATCATTCCTTTTGAAATATGTAGTAGTAACCAGGTGATAAAAAGTGCAGTCATATCTTTGATCATTTTAATTGTTTTTTCTATGACTATCAAAACTCACTCGAGCTCCAGTTTTTGCACAAAATCTGGCAAATCTTGTTTGTTTCCGCAAAAATATTTTCTTATTTCAAGAGTAAACCGCTGAAAAACTGCATTTTTGTAAAACTAAAATATTACATTTTACAAACTTAAAATTCTGTTACTTAACCAAGCAACTCAACAATTTATTACTCAATTCTCCTCTCTCCTTCTGCTTCATCCTTCACATTTTTTTAATACTTCCTCCATCTATTTCACACATTCTACACATTCTTCTTTTGCCCTCCCACCACTTTCCTCATGTAAAATCTTATTATCATCATCTTTCCTTCATATTTCCTTCGTCCTATACCTACTTATGAATCTAGGAAGAAAAACCTAACTAACAAAAATCTCAACAAATATTTTGCTTATCAAAAACCTCAAGTTTTATAAATGTCCAACACATTAAAAGATGGTTGTCGTTTTTAAATTAATAAAGCTTTTAAAATGTTATATGTAATGTTCACATACAGTGTTTTTCAGAAAGTTGGTTTCATATGGAAATTATTAGTTTTGTCAAAAAATTATATACTTTATAAAGGTCTCGGCTTGAGTCTTTAAACTCATTTTCCTGATCTTGGATCAAACACGCCAAGAAAGCCCTGCGTGGGAATATGATAAAAGTTATTTAAAAATTTCTTACAATTTGTCGTTCCCTTCATCCATATGGCATATGAAATTGTAAAAGGTGTTTGATATAGCTTCGTTAGCATTAATAATAAAAACCCTACTGCCATTTTGAGGTTTTAAATAAAATATTTAATGTTTTGTTAGAACTCAAAAGATTGATTATTACTAATTATGCCTGCTAATTGTATCATCCAAGAAAAAAGTTAAATTGTGCTTGGTTCTCGAAGAACTACAAATATCCTTGATAACAAGCATCCAAATAAGCACGTTGGTTCTACTACTGTGCCAACAATTGTAAGGACGTTTAGGGAGTCCTGAACGGTTGAGAATAAATACAAAGCACCACATAGAAAAAATTAACTGGTTAAGAAAGTACTGCACTTTGTCTTGTTCACGATAGAGAATCCAAAATGTCTTTGTGTTTTTGATGTATCAATAAGAAGAGTTTTACAAAAAATCTATTTAAACTAAACTAAATGTTTGGTGTGGAATTTTTTAATAATGAAATTATGAAACCAGCCTTCTTTGGACAAACATTAAATTCTAAACGATATTTAGAATTTTGTAAGAATAATTGAAAATCTTCCATATTTTCTTATACGGTTACCTAAAATATTCTATTTAGAACACATTGACCATTTGAAGAAAACAATTAGAAATATTTTTTTAAACAGTGGCTCTCTAGATGCTTAGCAATGTTCACAATAAAATTTATTAAATTAACGATGCAGTGCATAGAAAATAGTTAAATGTTGTTATACTCCTCAATTATTTAATTATAGATTTTCCAACAAAAATTGGGCTTTCTTAATGGGAGTTGAAAACGGGGATGTTGGAGTGAAAAAACCCCTTGTCCCTTATTAACGTTGTCGACGTTTTGACCGAATGTGAATGTTTATACGTTCATGTCAAGTATTCGTCCTTCTAATTTAGTATTAATTTTAATTTTAACGAAGATAATTATTAATTATCCATCTTTTTATTCTGTGATACCTGGACCAAAGAGGTTGTTCTGTTTGGGGAGTGTTTATTTTCATCACCAATCCTTTAGATGTCTTGAACTTCGTCCGTCGAAACGTCGACAACGTTAATAAGGGACAAGGTGTTTTTTCACTCCAACATCCCCGTTTTCAACTCCCATTAAGAAAGTTCCATTTTTGCTTGGAAAATCTATAATTATACAAAATAGTGTCCACCACGTAGAATAAGTTTTTATATATCCCTTACTCAACCACAATAGACTTTTCGATAATTTAGGTTTCAAGTTTTTTTACTGGGTCAAAATAAATTGGAAATACAATGTCGCTCAAAAAATTCCAGACACTTTCCAAGTTCTTGCTGGGAAGCATAAAAATCAAAAAACTCTACATTGTGTTTAACTACAATAAAAAAGCAAAATAAAAAGTTAACAAAAGTTAATAAAAGTACAAATTTAATACTAATAACGGATGTTACCACCACGAGCTCTTATAACTTCCCTCAAACGGTTTGGCATACTTTGAATCAATGTTTATATGTCTTGTTAGAAAAATCTCATTCTTCCTGCAACGCCACTCAGTAAGTCATTCGACGTCTCAGGATCAAGGTTATTGGATTCAAGTTAGGACTATCAGATGGCTACATAAAACGTCGTATACCAACTTGTTCTAAGTATCGTAAGTAGAATGAGGACAGCTTCAAACCCCGCGGCTATAATTAGGCAAAGCCTAATTAGGCTAACAGCCTCTCACCTACCTCTCACCTCATCAGGCAGTTCCTAATTAGCCCCTCACCTCATTAGGCTGTTGTTGTCAACAGGCTGTTGACGTCAATGGAAAATACGGCCTTCACCTCATTAGGCTGTTGTTGTCAACAGGCTGTTGACGTCAATGGAAAATACGGCCTCTCACCTCATTAGGCTGTTGTTGTTGAAGTTGATTTCCATCATGGCGGATGTTTCGGCGGTCGATTTGAATTTCCAACATGGCGTCCCATCATGGCGTCCTAAAGTTTTTTTATGTATTTAAAAACTTGGTTGAGATTCGAACTTGCAACCATTGCATTACCGAGCCAAGGCTTTAACCACTAGGCTACGGCGACAATTGAAAGATGGAGTTTGAAGTTTGTATATAGCTGTAAAGGTTGATTAAGATGAATTGATGATGCTGTAAAATGTAGGATAAGACCTGTTGATTAAACATTTAATAAACAAGATGAAAAGGATAAAAAACATATTTATCACTCTCATTCATTATAAACTAATTAACAAACAAAAATAACACTCACGTAGCGCCATCTTGTATGATTAAACATTTAATAAACAAGATGAAAGAGGATAAAAGAACATATATTTATCACTCTCATACTTTTATAAACTAGAAAACAAACACGAAAAACAATTACCTAAAGCGATTCAATATGGCTGTCAAACCAGTATGGCTTCAGAGTCAGTGCTAGATTTAAATTAAAGTTGTTGTACAAGGTTGTTTTTTCGAAAACATATTTTTCAAAATAAGTAATATACGTTTTTCCCAATAACATTGACGTCATGATATCAGAATTGTATAAAAGCGACGTCTTTGTGTCTAACATTTAGTCTTGAAGTGTCTCGACAGTACTTATTTTAAAATGGCTGGTAAATTCAAATTCAACTCTGCCAAGAAGAACACAACTCCTTACCATAGGCCACAATCACCAGTGTACAGACCTTCAGAAGTGGACTATAAAATGTGCAACGATGCTCGAAAATCTTACGGTGTCACAACAGATGAAGACTGTAAACAAAATCTAGAACAACGTGAGAAAAATACACTGCTTAATGAGGTATTTATTCCGCTAAACAAAAGTTATACCAAATCAGTTTGTTTTGGAATGGATGTTTACAATGATTTTAAACCTTGTTTAAAAATAATCAAATCAGGGTTTAATTCTACAGTACATTTTACGTTGTCACAATTTAAATCGTTTCTGGATGAACTTGATGATATCATTGAAACGCTCAACCATAAAGATGTTGGAAAATACGAGTTTGAAGATTATACAATCCACACAACAGAATTGAATGCTGTACGCTTCATATCAAAGAAGAACGATGAAAAGTATCAACTTTATTTAGGTCTTACTTCGCTACAATCTATTAGAAAAATGAAGAATTATTTTTACATCTCGAATGCAAAAATTGAAAAGTCTGATTTCCAATTTTATGAATTTGTTAAAGATGTGGTTAACATAATTGATAAAAAGAAAATGTTGGTTATCAAGAGTACGTAGATATAGAAGAAATCGGGTATGACGACTTCATTAAAGTGTTGGATGAAAAATACAAGGAGAATATTACATTACAAGATTTAGTTAATAAATTTCCACATTTTGTATCCTCACAATCAAAAATTATATGGAATCTTATGATGATCGGTTTTTGTACAAATAATTTTGTAATTATAATTTGTAAAATAAAAATTGAGTATATTAACACGTTTAATTTAAAAACCTCCTTACTCATCATTTAACTATTGACGAGTAATATGTATCAATTCGAACACCCATTTTCTGCGATTGTCTGCAGGCCCTTCAGGTTGTGGTAAATCATATTTCATTGTAAATTTCTTAAAAGAAATAAACGTAGTATGTGATGCTAAATTTGAAAATATTCTGGTTTTACGACGAGTGGCAACCCTTTACAAAAAATTACCTGAAGTGCAATTTCAAGAAGGCTTACCGAGTATGGATCTGTTTAACGGTGTAGAACCTGTTTTAATAATAATTGATGATTTAATGCGTGAAGCAAATGCTTCAATTGTAGATATATTTACAAAGGTTGCCATCACCGTAATCTAAGTGTGTTTTCCTAACTCAAAATATATTCCATCAAGGAAAAGGCCAGCGCGACATTTCCTTAAACACGCATTACATTGTATTATTCAAAATCCGCGCGACAAAGCCCAAATTAAACATTTAACAAGACAGATTTGTCCTGAAAATTCTAAATTTTTAGAAGAAGCTTACATTGATGCTACATCTAAACCTCACGGCTACCTACTCTTCGATTTAAAACAATCTACACCTGATTTAGTTCGTTACCGAAGCTCGATTTTTAACGAAGACGGCGCATGCTGTGTTTACGTTCCGAAAAAAGGATTTAAATACACTCGTTCAGATAAATTTGTAATAATCCATCAATAATGCCCAAGGTGCTTGTTAAACACTCTGAACTTCTTCGCGCATTAGCGAAACTTGGAAATAAAGAACGTCTTGCATTGCTAAATGTGCAGACGATAAACAAGTTCATTGCATCTGCGAATGCGTATACAATACTTTAAAAGGAAAAATTCCTCTATCACGTCACCAGAAATCACGACTTTCGCAACATAAACACACCTTGAGAAGATTAGTAAAACCTGGAGAACCTATCAAAAGAAAAAGGCAATTTTGGTTCAGCAAGGAGGCGCATTTCTTCCACTTCTCATTGCACCTTTACTAAGTGGAGTAATAAGTAGCATTTTTGGTTAAACATGGAACATGCAAAGAAGATGTTACTTGTACCACCGGAATTAATACAACAAATGAAATCATCAGAAACTGTTGGAAATAATGTATTAACACAACTAGATAACGAGATGTACAATATTTTGAATTCTAAACTTTCTGATCACGATAAATGGATGCAGTATAATCAAGTTCTTTCAAAGATACTTACATTTTGCCGATGAAGTTCGACAACCTGTAAGCATACCAATACAAGAAGAATCTGAAGGCAATGTCTGACACTGAAATTGTAGATACACTTCCTACTATGTATAAGAAAAAGGTGTTAGTTTCATGAAAATGTTAAATGCTTCGAGTGATATAATGTGACAAAACGGAACTGTCGCAATAAAGGTAAAATAATTCCTTCGTCAAATATTATAGACTTGGTGCATGACGCAATCAGACCTCGAAAAATACGAGTCCAATAGGTTGGCCACAATTTGCAACGTTTATGAAAGAAGTTAATTTCCCGCACGAACTAATCGGAAATTTAAAACGGAGAAGTGTAGTATCTCCAGTAGAACAAAATTTTGAACTTAAAAACTAGACAACGAAGCGAAAACCTCAATACATCGGACTAGATCAAGAAGTCCTATACAAAAAGGTACTCCTGCACGTACAAGAACATCACCACCGCTGAGTAAAACACCATCAACATTTTTAAATTGGGAAAATTTGAAACTGTAATCATGGAATTAAACACGATATATTTCGACCCTGCTAATGAAGTTGGATTTGCTGGCGCAAATTCTTTAATATAGTAAAAATAGATATTCAAGAAATGATGTAGGAAACTGGTTACGGAAGCAAGAATCGTATACTGTACACAAACCTGTTAAAAACGATTTCCGAGAAATAAATATATTGTAAATAATATGTTTCAATTATGGCAGGCAGATTTATGCGATATGCAGAGTATACGGAAACATAACGATAACTACAATTACATATTAACAGTAATCGATGTTTTCACCAAAAAGCCTGGGTACGACCTATTAAATTTAAAACTGCTAAAAACATTACTGATGCATTTACTAATATTTTTGAAGAAGCTCAAAACATTCCTGAAAGTATTCAAACAGATAAAGGAAAAAAGAATTTATCGCTAGACCTGTTGACCACTTTTTAATAGACAAAAGCATTACTTTTTATGTAACTAATAATCCCATGAAAAGCTGCTGTAGTAGAACGATTTAATAGAACTCTTAAAAACAAGAATGTGGCGTTATTTTACTTATTCAAACTCTAACCGATATATTAATGTATTACAAGATTTGGTGTTATCTTATAACAACAGATGACCATCGAAGTATAAAATGGCTCCCAATGATGTCAACGACGAAAACATTTTACAAGTTTGAAAATCTCCCATACCAGACGGTGTAGGTATTCAGCGTTCACCTAAATATAAACTGAATCAGCATGTAAGAATTAGCAGAAACAAATTAGTCTTCGAGAAAGGTTACACTGCAAATTGGAGTGAAGAAATATTTAAAATAGTTAAAGTTATAAAACGCAAACCACCCGTCTATCAAATTGTGGATTTAAACAGTGAACCAATTGAAGGAACATTTTATGAAGAAGAACTACAACCAGTTACAATTGATTACAACACAACGTACAAAATTGAAAAAGTTTTAAAAGAAAAAGGTAAAGGTCGAAATAAACAATATTGTAAAGTGGGCGGGTACGGTGAGAAATTTAATTCCTGGGTATACGCTAAAGATTTACAACAATTATGAATTTGGAGAACGAGTTTTACTTGACACTGTTGAGCAATAGTTCCATACACTATTTTTCCGAATAATACCACCGCTAATTTCACAACCCAACTACCTAAACGTATAAGGTTGGTTGGAGAATGGGTTGTCGGAGTTTCTGAGCTACAATACCCTTGTTCATTCTTAGCCGTTGGTGAAGCTGAAAACTTAATGTTTTATCGCATTGAACCACCAGATAACGAGGAATATTATGTAGATGATGTATTAGAAAAGCTGTAAACTTTTTCTTAAAGACGGTGAACAAATTGTTTATTCTAACGACAAATGGCATATCATAAAAATTCCAGCCGGCAACTATGAAACAATCGAAGACGTTCTGGATATAATTAATAATCACAAGTTAATCAAACCACTAATAAACTTTGAATACAATAAAATAACTAAACGAATTTCACTCACTCTAAACACATTTCTAAGCGTACTAGGATTTTCTAAACGTTAGCATTACAATTGGGTTTTACCCCTGATCAAAATTTGGCAATGCAAAAACTGCAAACATCCTGCAAACATATGGACTGGTA
This sequence comes from Abscondita cerata, assembly GCA_030710515.1. Lineage (NCBI taxonomy): Eukaryota > Metazoa > Arthropoda > Insecta > Coleoptera > Lampyridae > Abscondita > Abscondita cerata. Next base: position 27,503 of record JALBCR010003871.1, on the reverse strand, counting down.
TACCCTCGCAAATGTTTGTTTATTGTGATATTGTGGAACCTCAATTTGTCGGTGACATTTTATCACCACTTTTAAGAATTGTGAACGTCACTTCTGATAATTATAATTATGGCTGTCACAAAGATATAGTTTACTCTCCGGTACATTACATTCCTGTAATGCGAAGAGAGTTTGAGAATATCGAAATGAATATAAGGACTGAAACGGGTACTGCAATGCCATTCGAGTTTGGAACTTTGAATTTAAAACTTCATTTTTAAAAAGTTAAGTAATATGGCTTGTCCGTATCAACAATATTACATGAATCAAGCTGGTAGCGGTATCGGTGCTATTTACAGGGAGCTCCGTATCAACGAGGGCACGGAATTGGAAGCTGGTTAGGAGGATTATTTCGTTCAGTTCTTCCATTATTTAAATCTGGCGCTAAAGCGGTAGGGAAAGAAGTGTTGAGAACTGGAACTAATATTCTGGGTGATGTCATAGAGAATAAACCAATGAAAGAATCTTTCATAGATAGAACGCGCCAAGCCGGTCAAAATCTGAAACGGAAAGCCGATGTCAAAAATCGAAAATTTAATGCAAGGATCGGGATATAAAAGCCTCGTCAGAAATATATAGAGTCATTCATCACCACTTGTTAACAGAGAAAACGTTAAAACCTAAGCGCAAAGTTTCTAACCTCGTTTACAACGATATATTTGGACAAAATTAATAATGGCTTTTCTCCATGCCCAATCTTGTGAATGCGTCAAGTCTGAATTAGATTTATTTGCACTTCCGTCAACTCAAACTTCGATTGAATCGGGAGAATGGATTTTTTTATAAACCACTATCTTCACTGAGTGACGATGCACCGATTGAATTTGTAGTGCCTGGAAATGGTAATGATTACCTGGACTTAAGTCAAACGATGCTCTACATTACAACTAAAATTGTGAAACAAGATGATTCAATGTTAACAGTTAACGAAGTTGTAGGACCTGTGAACAACTGGATGCATTCGTTATTTAATCAAGTTGAAGTTTATTTAAACCAAAAACTTGTTTCACCACCAAATAATACTTATGCTTACCGATCATACATTGAAACGTTGTTAAATTATGGACCAGATGCAAAGAATCGCGCATCTAACTTGTAGTTTGTGGTACAGAGATACACCGGGAAAATTTGATGAATTGACAGAAGATAACGCTGGATTTAGTAAACGTAAAACATTAACATCTACGAGTAAACATGTTGAAATGTTAGGACATGTGCATTCAGATATATTCAATCAAGAAAAATTTTTTAATCAACGGAGTTGAAATGAAAATAAAATTTGTTCGTTCAAGAGACTCATTCAATTTAATGGCTGCATCAGGATCTACATACAAAGTTAAAATTTTAGATGCGAGTTTGTTGGTAAGAAGGATGAGAATTAATCCTACAATACTTCTTGCACACACGAAAGCGTTACAATCTGCAACTGCAAAATATCCAATAACTAAAGCGGACGTTAAAGTGTTAACCATTCCATCAGGACTACAAAGAAAATCTTTAGATAATGTGTTCTTGGGTCAATTGCCAAAACGTTGCATTATAGGATTTATATCGAATAAAGCGTTCAATGGCGATTACGCTGTTAATCCTTACAATTTTCAACATTATAAAATTAATTACCTCTCACTATACATTGACGGGCAACAAATACCATCCAAACCACTTCAACCCGATTTTACAAAATCTACATATGTACGAGCGTATCATACATTATTCTCAGGAACCGGTATTCATTTTCTAAATGAAGGAAATGGAATTTCTCTCGAAGATTATGCCAAAGGTTACTGTTTGACAGCATTTGACTTAACCGCAGATCTCACTGCAAATATGAATTTCCAGTGGAATCTTGTAAAAATGGTTCTCTGCGAATAGAGGTAGGGTTTGAAGATGCATTGGTGGAAACTGTAAACTGTTTAGTATACGCAGAGTTTGACAACGTTATCGAGATTGATAAACACCGAAATGTGATGGTTGATTTCAGTAGTTAAGAACATATCAGTTATTAAACATCGTCTCACCAGAATGGATGCTTTTGTTGACATACAGGGATTTCGAGGAGAAGATAAAAAATTTATTCCTAAGGAAATTGGTATCGTGTCTTCCGATGGACATTGTTGTGAAGTTTTATTTATAAAACCACCAAGTCATTATTCAAAGTTGCCAAATTCAGTAAAACGAGAAATCCGTTATTTAGAACATTATTTTCACGGATTACGGTGGAGTGATGGCTACATTAATTACGAAAATTTTGAAAACGAGCTCGCAAAAATGTTAACACCCCTTTAACACAATTTTTGTGAAAGGTAGCGAAAACAATACACTTTAAAATTTTTAAATAAACCAATAATAAACATGGAAGGGATTGAGTGTCCATCGTTTAAAGTATTAAAGAAAAATATGGAAGCAGTCAAATGTCTTCATCATAATATTGAAACCCGTCATGTGCATTGGAGCATGCATTAATTTTATGTGAGTGGTCCAGAACTAATGGTAAAGAATGTACCAGGTCGAGCTTGCACACCAGCTGAAGAGTATTCCGAGCATCAAGAATGTACAACGCATTGTCTGTGCTTCTAATCAACTTCCACATCGTATACCGAGACCTGCTGCTGTAATTGCAAACACCGATCCGTCAAATAAACCAGGTCAACATTGGGCTGCATTTTTCATTGATGAATATGGAAACGGAGAATACTTTGATTCATTTGGAAGACCTCCTGAAAATAATCACCAAAAATTTTTAGATCGTAATTGTCGAACTTGGGTTTATAATGCTCAAACACTGCAAGATTTCCATTCAGGTTTCTGCGGTCAATATTGTCTCTTGTATTTATTTTTAAACTTTGTAATATTAACACTTTAGAATTTTTGAAATTGTTTGATACTAATTTAATTAGAAACGATTATTTAGTAATTCTGATGTATAATTTATGTTTTACGAAAACAAATTTGTTAGATTTATAAAAATTTATTGTAATTATTCAAAAAATAAACAATTATTTTACAGTATTAATGTTTTAATCAATTGATTAATAAAGGATTACAAATTAATAAAGCTGAGAATAAATACTAAAGATGAACAATTAATATTTAAAAAGTGTTACATTAAAAATTAAAATCAGCACTTAAAACTAAACATATACATAATAAAATAAAATAAATAAGTACATAAATAAATAAATACATAAATAAATAAATACATAAATAAATAAGTAAAAAATAAAGCTATTAATTCCAGGAACATTTGAGTAAGACTAAAAAACCATTACAATGAGATCAGAAACGGTTATCCATGTATGGTAACGTGTTTAAATTATCCTCAACCCGGCGCCTCTTTGTATATTTTACCCTAGAAAACTTTTTTTCGGGTTTGGATAAAATTAATCAAACGCTGCGTTTCGTACAATACGTCGATCAGTTTGAACATACGTGTCTTCGACGTTGTTAAGAACCATGTCTTTAAGGGAATCAAAATTCACAACTTGCGAGTTTTGAAGTTTAATGTGATGCCTTTAACTTTGCATACATACTCGTAAGTGTGTGACTTAGTTGACCACACCTTAAAGGCATAGTTCTTAGGAGCCACCACTAACATATTCTGTTATTTTACTACCAGGCCCGTAACATTCGATCTCGTCTGTCATGTCTCCTAGGAAATCACCTGTTACAGGGTCCATTCGCCTGGTTTCTCTGTAAAAATAACCGAATCTGTATCGAAGTATAAGACACGTCTGTCCAACTGTTTCAAGTATTTGTACAATTCTAGACGGGCGTTTGCGGTGGTGTACGCAGCTAGGGCTACATTAACTGTGTTAAGGGTATGATACCTTCATCCGGCCTATCCCAGTTTAAAATTAGGTGTCATCATTAACAGAAGTAAGAGACTGGGCTTCCACAGAAGGATCGGTCAACATCTTAAATAGATCATACGGATCTTGTATGATCGAGGTTTGCATTAGATTTTCCGTTGGGCAAACTTACCCCAAAAGCTGTTTAAGCATAATTTGGCAATATACCGCATACCCGGATTTACATCTATGTTGGTTGTATCCAATGCAACTCCCTCTCTCGAGATATTCAGATATGTACCGATCCCTCGATTGGTCATCCGTACACCATGAAGGCCATCCCGAACTTTCTTGTTTCAGCTTTAAAAAGTTATCAACATAAGTTGAAAATAAACCTCCAGACCTAGAACCCTGGTTATACTGTGCAATCTCGTACTCCCAAACTTAAAATTTCTAAAACTTTATATCCTTGTGATAGCGCTTTCGAAGTTCGTCCGCTACCCATGTACCAGTAAACTTACGCTCATCATCCGTATGGTTACAGTCACCGTTAAACATAGACTCTCCACACAACCTGCAGAGGATGAACAAAAGTTTACCATGCATTTTACAAGGTAAGACCGGATGATATAAGTTTGAAGGTGGTAAAACAACACATTTGACAATACCTTTCCACCGAATCTAAAGATAACTGGCGGCATGTCTCGTCCCCGATGTGAATTTGCGGATGCCCTACAGGATATTTCCCGTACTTATTCACAAACGGGTACAGAGAACAAACATCCAGGTATCTTATTTGCTCATCTTCATCGGCCTTATAATGTAATTTAATGGCATTCGTACGACCACCGAAAAAGCTATCACGAGGATGTAAAGGTATGTTCCGAATTATGGCGTGATCAGTTGTAAATTTTGAAGCCTCAATATTTGTTTTTAAAAAGGTTTTGAAATTACACTCCTTCATTTCCACCAAGTTGTAACCGAAGGAACGGATGCGGGCACTTGTAGCTTGTTTTTTCACGTCTAATACCCATTGTATCAGTTTTATTACCGCCAAGTTCAGCTGTTTGATCGGGGAAACAGATCTCGCAACCGTGAAAATAGCAGCCGTGAAACTGATACACTGTAGTTGTAGCCGCGCAAAAACCGTCAACTAAGATACCCTCCTTCAATCTTACTTCGTGAGAATTTCCGGCGTGCTGAATTTGAATTGCCAAAGATTTTTTCCAACCAAAGCAACCACTTGATTGCAATGGTGGATTGCTGATCAGCCATTCTATATCCGTTGGGAGGTATTAAACCGATGGAATTTTCTTTAGATAATTCCGTCTAAACACGCGTTGCACGAGCCCGCGATTGTGCAAGATTCCCTAAATGGATCTACTCCGTTAGAAGTAGTGAAGCGTGACCAGAACTCCAAGCAAGCCTTTCGTAAAATATTAACGTCTTCAACGCAATATTTCACAATTTCTGATTGAAAATCAAACAACGTCGAGGCTCACCTGGTTTTCGTGCCACTTCAAAAATCACTTCTAACGGAAGAAGACATCATCACAGCCATAATAATGTGTGTGGTAATAATGATATAATTTTGATTTGCCAAAGTGTTAAAAGTGGAAAGTAGCCTTTAGAGCCGGAAAAGTTGAAATGTTTTGGGTAATTTGGAGAGAGCGGCATCGGCATATAATTGAGAGAGAATCGATAAATTTAATACCGCTATCACAATTAATTGACATTATTTTAGTACCAGTCGTAATGATTTTAGTGGTTCCACCCATTCTGCGTTTTCAAACAAAGCTTTTAATATGAACGCGCCATCGTACCCTTTCATATTATGCGCCAATGCCACTATGTCCCTCCCTTTACATTTTTTTCTTAATGTCGAAACGTAATTTAGAAAATCGCCGACAGGATTGTTCTTAAAAAATGTGTTCGCGTTTTCCACAGATTGCGTGAGTCTTGATTGAATGTCTTCGATGTCAATGCAAGATTTGCACACTTGCTGTGCCACACATAAGGTGGGGATATGGCATAAACATGTCTGAACATCATCTACAGAAGTATCCTGCCGACATTCAAAATCATAGAAAACGAAAAAAAAATTTTGATCAAGTTTTTTCTTATTGACTGGATTTTGAGCTATGAAACATAAATGACGGACCGGTTTTTCACTTTTACAGTGAGTGCAATACCGGTATCCGCATTTGTGGGCCGCTTTTCCCTACCCAAACACTACTATGACACGGATTTGCATCGTTTGAAAATCTTGCACCAATTTTTTGTATGTTCAGCAAAACATTCGGGTCCGCGGAAATCGCGATGAGACAAGAATTGCACGGTATACTTGCAAGATTTAGGTTACATGGAGGGAAGTGTGACATGCCGGACAAATGTACTTTACACCCCCTTATGTCGAATTTTATTTCATTTGTACGCGTTCGGCAAAGCTCAGCAAAAAGTAAGCCGTACTAAAAGTGGTACAAAGGTTTGTGATTACGTTATAATGGTTTTCTTCCAAAATCAAGTTTAAACCACCCTGTCTGCACTACGAGGACCCCTCATAATAAAACAGTTTTCCCGGTCTGTGGTTATAAACTATAATAGTGTACTTTACCAAAAGTCCTGGAATTCGTTGTACATGGCCTCGATCGCCGCCGTTGGTTAAATCAACACCTGCAGCTTCGCACAGATCTTGAACTCGAGCTATGCATGACTGGGTTGTCGTACCGAAGAAGCGTTTTCAAAAAGGGGTCGTTTTCATTTACCGCTATCGCCGCCACGAGCGCTCTTCTTTGCCAACACCATTGCGGTTGTCCTGGTTTTCGATGACGAGGACCCCTGTCTTGCGCCGGCAAAACTCCTCGTAGCTGACGCCCGTCATTCTGTTGTGGCTCATTCCCATCCTTCGTGGGTAGAGAAACGCGAAGCTACGACAGCAGACGTAGAGCATCAGCGGTAGAAGAAATTCTGCGTTACTTTGTAGAATTTTTTCCAAGGTTGTCATGACCACTTTGGAATCGAGCTTGATCTCTACGTCTGAAGCTGAGATGCCCACCTTCGGTTTCTCGGAGAAGTTATCGTTTCTAAGAACGAGTCCAATTACGATCAGAAGGATCGGCGCCAGCCAAGACGTGGTTTAGCACTTCGTTAAAACGCGTTCTAAAAACAGAAAATGTAAATACATTTGAAATTAAATTTGTTAAATAAAATTACCTCTAGCCATATCGTAGGGTTTTGGATGGTGTCCATATCATTAAATTTAAAAACCATGGTCCTACCCATGGTTCTAAATTTTTTATTTTTCACCCTCGCCAATTAGGGTGAAAAACTTAAACTTTGCAGTGTTAGTAATGCTGCCTCCTCCGACCATCTGCAATAAAATGTATCTTAAAGCATATTCTTAATAATAAAAATTAAAAAACTTACATTACAACTCCTGGTGCTCGAGTTCTGCATTGTTTGAGACGGTTGACGTGGTAATAATGATGAATGCGCGGGATGGGGTGATAACGTGTTGGAGGTGAAAATGAAGGGTTAGCATGTGAAATAAGTCGGGTTAAATATTGTTGAGGGCGTTTTAATGAAATCGTTTGATGAACTGTAAAAAACATACAACGTAATTTAAAAAATAAAAAATGCAAAAACTTACATTATAATTTGAAGTTGATGTTATTGCAGTAGTATCAAATCTGTCGTAAACACGTATTAGAAAATATTTGTAAAAATAAAATCAAAAAACTTACTTCGAAGGTGTTAGTCTATACGGTCCGTCAACATGGATTTAAAACATCTGGTTCGAATGGTGGCGAGATGTACCGTTGGCGTAGGATTAACACCGGCCCCTAAAATACCATATGTTAGAAAAGTAATTTTAAAAATTATACACAAAATAACATACCTTAATGTCGCAAACGTTTTTTAATTAAAGCGTTCGAAGAGGGTCCTAAGTCTTCCAAATCTACAGTGTCTGTGAAACAAACAAACTCTCTCACAGATATGATCGTAACACTTCCACAAGCCTCGACTATTCATTAAGCAGCCTCGGGCGTAAAGATCTCAACAAAGTTTTCACCGACATGCTGATAGATTTTATTCCGGTTTGAAGAAACAATAGGAATGAATTAAAAAAATACCCAATACACCGTTTTTATATAATTCTTGACTGAAGTCGCCAGTTTGGGAAAAACATATTAATAGATTTGGAAATTTTTAATTACTTGTTTTTTTGAAGACGTCAATGGAAAAATACGACCTCTCTAAAGCATATTAAGAAGCAGAAATTGTTTTTCAACTAATTACCTTGAATCCAAGCAAGTTTTTGTTGACATTGAAATGAGAACATTAAATGTTTTTCGTGTATGATGGATTTTCGGTATTTTGATTTCAAAATCTCATTCTTGATATAAGATCATCTTACTTTTACATTTTAATTAATTGATATGTATTGTTAACAAAAAGTTTGTCAAAAACGTTTCTTTATAACAGCAATATAACAAACCTAATTAGCAGGAAATTTTTGAAGGTTGATCTTTCACTTTTAATGTAGAAAACACAATTAACGATGTTATTTTCAAATTTTCGGGTATAAAATACAAGGTGATTATATGTATTTGTTAGTAAAACAAGATACGACTTTAAGATCTTAGTAAGTATACATTTTTTTTAATTTTAAAATTGTGTTTCTTCATCTTTTAAAAACTTTTGTTTTTGCTGTTGTTATTATTCTTGTTAATACTTTTTAAATGTTTGTGGTTTTTATTTTTTATTTCAAATTACAGATGTTGGAGAGGAATAACTCTACGTTTGCAGAAAGAAAATTTTTGGTGACATCGTAAAATGGTTCTCAAACTGGTAAACGAATGCTAGATGAGGTGTGCCATTCATAGATGGAACTCTGAAGTTGTAACGTTTCATATTTTTGTAAAATAATTTTATATTATGTGTGAAACAGAGAGAGAAATAAAATTTGTTTCCTGCTTTCTTTATTCTTCCAATTAAAAATATATGTTATTGGTACTTGTATAAATGTGTGGTGTAACAGAGATGCAAATAAAATTTTATCCTCCTTGTTGTTTTTTTTATTTTCCTAAACACATACGTGTATCAAACGTTAATGGTTCGAACCTCAGTATGTTAAAGTTTTTTTTTAAACTACTTGTTAAACACGTAGAGCTGGTTTAAACGTTAATGGTTCGAACCTAAAGTATGTTAAAGTTTTTTTTAATCAAATGTAAATTCAAAACTAGTTGTTAAATACGTAGTGGTGTATCAAACGTTAATGGTTTCGAACCTCGGTATGTTAAAGTTTTTTTTAAAAACTACTTGTTAAATGTGGTGGTGTATCAAACGTTAATGGTTCGAACCCTGAAGTGTTAAAGTTTTTTTTAATCCAAATGTAAAGTTAAAACTAGTTGCTTTAAATATGTGGTGGTGTATCAAACGTTAATGGTTCGAACCCTGAAGTGTTAAAGTTTTTTTTAATCAAATGTAAAGTTAAAAAACTAGTTGTTAAATACATGGTTAATGTAATTAACATGTTGAACAGGTATGTTTTTAAAATCATACGTCATAGAAAATGGTGTCATCTGTTTACAAAAGTTTGTGTATCAATCGTTAATGGTTCGAGCCTCAGTATGTTAATTTAATCATAAATTTAAAAGTAGTTGTTAAAGCCCTGGTTAATGTAATTAATAAAGAAAATGTTGGTTTGACAGCCATATTGAATCGCTTTAGGTAATTGTTTTTTCGTGTTTGTTTTCTAGTTTATAAAAGTATGAGAGTGATAAATATATGTTCTTTATCCTTTTTCATCTTGTTTATTAAATGTTTAATCATACAAGATGGCGGTACGTAATTGCTATTTTTGTTTGTGAACTAGTTTATAATGAATGAGAGTGATAAATATATGTCTTTTATCCTTTTTCATCTTGTTTATTAAATCATACGTCATATAAAATGGCGTTAAGTAATTGCTATTTTTGTTTGTGAATTAGTTTATAAGTATGAGAGTGATAAATATGTTTTTTATCCTTTTTCATCTTGTTTATTAAATGTTTTATCCTTATTCAACTTTTTAATCAACAGGTCTTATCCTACATTTACACCATCATTAATTCATCTTAATCAACCTTACAGCTATATACAAACTTCAAAGAAAAATATGTTTTCGAAAAAACAACCTTGTACAACAACTTTAATTTAAATCTAGCACTGACTCTGAAGCCATACTGGTTTGACAGCCATATTGAATCGCTTTAGGTAATTGTTTTTCGTGTTTGTTTTCTAGTTTATAAAAGTATGAGAGTGATAAATATATGTCTTTATCCTCTTCTCATCTTGTTTATTAAAATGTTTAATCATACAAGATGGCGCTATGAGAGCAAGTATTTTGTTTGTTAATTAGTTTATAATGAATGAGAGTGATAAATATGTTTTTTTTATCCTTTTTCATCTTGTTTATTAAATGTTTAATCAACAGGTCTTATCCTACATTTTACAGCATCATCAATTAATCTTAATCAACCTTTACAGCTATATACAAACTTCAAACTCCATCTTTCAATTGTCGCCGTAGCCTAGCGGTTAAAGCCTTGGCTCGGTAATGAATGGTTGCAAGTTCGATCTTCAACCAAGTTTTTTTAAATACATAAAAAACTTTAGGACGCCATGATGGGACGCCATGTTAAATTCAAATCGACCGCCGAAACATCCGCCATGATGGAAATCAACTTCAACAACAACAGCCTAATGAGGTGAGAGGCTGTATTTTCCATTGACGTCACAGCCTGTTGACACAACAGCCTAAAGGTGAGAGGCCGTACTTTTATTGACGTCAACAGCCTGTTGACAACAACAGCCTAATGAGTGTGAGAGGGCTAATTAGGAACTGCCTGATGAGGTGAGATGTAGGTGAGAGGTTAAAAACTAATTAGAACTTGCCTAATTATAGCCACGGGGTTTGGAAGTTGTCCTGCCTCTACTTTTGTAGGACAACTTAAAACAATATGCGAGCGTGCATTATTATCCATGAAAAGCAAATTCTAGAAAATGAATGGTATAGGAAACCATATGTATTTAAACACTTCGAGTAGATGTATTTGGGATATTGTCATTGTTCACGTTTCCAAAAATAACATATTGGTATGGACCCCCAAAGACATATCACCTTAAATAATCACACTGGTAAATTAAATACAGTACTAAACATATGCAGTATTGGCTAGTTCGTTCTTAAGGTTTCGCCAACTTTTTCCCAATGATAATCTAGAACTAAATCTATTCACATTTGTACTCCACGTTTTTCCATTTATTGTCACCTCGGTTTACATACAGTTGCAAACTCTCAAACTCTGCACCCTTTCTCATGCGTACTGTAATTTTCTATCTTTATGTGCTTTTAACTTAAATAACTATTGAGTTGTATTGAGGAATTTGTTGATCGGTACCAAAATATTTATCTAAATTTTTCAAATAAAGGTACTTTTTCATATTTTAGGCTTCCCTTGTATATTAAAAAAATTTCAAACTTTTAAGGGTGTAATTGAATTTATTAGTTAAGAGACTTTTGTAAAGAATAATGACAAAAGTATTGTGAAAAATGTTCAAAATAATATTAAACTAAATGTTAAAATTTAAAGAATGATGCTATTGTTATACAAAACTAGCAAAAGAATCTGTATTTATTCAAATACACAAAAACTCTCTCATTGGCCAGACGTACGAAACTTTATCGTAATACAGAATTAGGTACTTTATTGAAATTTCATCAGTTATATTATTAATTAATTTATGTTTAGTTTGGTGAGTTTGTCAATAGAAACAGTCAAGTCAAATGACATTTTTAAAAAACTGCGCATTCGTCGGAAAACATGTAATTCATAGATTTATCTTGCCCATATTTTTGCGCAAAGCCATTTTTTGAGGAATTTGATTATTATCACGATTCTGTAACGTATCACTATGTTTTTCGTTATAATTAATAAAAGTGAAAAATAGCGCATGTCACGTGACAGGTCTTCTACGATCTGCAATTAGAATATAAACAAATACAAAAACATAAAGCATAAATAATTTGGTAAAATTAATTTAATCATTCCTAAGTAGAGATGAAAATTGAGAACACTTTTTTAAGTATGTATGTAACCTTCAACTACTATTTAATATTGAATAATTTATGTTCAGATTTTTCAACTGGAGAATTGAAGTAAAGATGTAACAAAAAAAATTATGTGACGAATTGTAAACAATTTATTAAAAGATAATTATAGAATTTCTGTTAATTTTCTTTTCCTGATTTTTCCATGGATTCATCAAACGTTAAAATCCGCACTAAAAATTGATAATTATAAAGCAATTTACAATTAGCTGTCGAAACCAAGTTTCTTGCCAACTACAGAGTGAGATTATGCTATTAACGCCGGGTGTTGAGACTGTTACATTAAAATTTTATAGAGTTGTAATATGTTTTGAAAACATTTCACATTCAGTGCTTGAAGGCAGCATATTATTTTTCAATAAAGAAACAAATAAATTTTACAAAAAAAAGCTAAACTGTTACAATAAAAATATAATTCGCCAAATCCTTTCAGATTGCTATTCATACAATTGATGATTGATTAATGGTTTCTTATCGGTGTATGTGGAACAAAAACCAACAGTGGAAGAAAGATTTAAATATAAAATAAATTAGAGTGCGATCCGGCGTTTATTTATTATCTGTTATTCTTTCTTATACATTGTATTTTTATAATTAATGATATTTTTTGTTTATTTATACATATTCAACCAAGAATTTTTAATTTTTTAAATTAGATTGAAGACTAATTCGTAACTAACAAACCTAATATAATTAAGCGTTTTGCTGGAGAACATGCCTATACTAACAAAAGTGTAAAAGAACACCCATAGTGGGCAGTGACAAAAACATTTTGCTCGAAAAAATTAAGAGCAGAGAGTTTGCTTCGCCACTTATTTAAAACGTTAAAAAAATCGTATATTAGAATTTATTGAAACTAAGTACCCTGTTATTCAAGATACGTTTCTTTAAACGTTTATTAAGAATTTAAACTTAAAATTTTCTTCGAAAAACGAGGGAAAAAATTGCGTTTAAAAAATAATTTAAATAAATGTTATAGAAAATGACAATTTTTTGTATCCAAATATTGAACTTAATCGTCGTGGAATTTTTACAGTTACTACTTATCTAGTCAGGGTTATTTCAAATTGTTTAAACTCTAATTACACCTTCCTGCTATGTAATTAGTTAAAATCTTAAAATATTATATAATAAAGTTTTAAATTCAAGTCGGTCCAAAAATTATGTGGTTTTATTAATTATAAAATTCAAAATAAAGTCACATTCAAAAGCTTTTCGATATGAAAATGCGAGTATGGCTGTCTTCAACTTTTACAGTATCAAATTGATACTCAATAATTAGTGACACATATATTGCTTCAATGTTTTTATACCCTTATCCCAGCTAACTTGATCATTTGCGTTACTTCTGAATTACTATCATAAATTATCATGTATAAATTATTATTCGATCGTTTACAGCAAAGAAAACAAATTCTCTTTCCAAACTTTTACAAATACTTTATAATCGTTATTGGTCGTGTTATTTCCACGCAAGAAATTTTTTCTGAAGTTTAGCGAAAAAATGTAAGGCTTGTTGAAATTTTAATGTGAGATACGCGCTGACACTAGATTTTTTACTCCTATATGTAAAGTATGCATAAAATAATGTAATTCCGATATATACAACTGCTCAAATAAGAATTCCAGTTTTTTGTATTTTCGCAGTTTAGTTTCAGGATATTGTTAAACATTCTATCAAAGAAAATAATAAAATTAGGAAAATCACTTAGCTTTCCAGTATCATTAGGTGTTGACGCGTTTGGGTGTACTACGAATGAATTTCGAAAGATCTAATAATGTTTTCACGGCATACTTAGAAAACGGAAGTTTCATCTCTACAAGTAAGTGAAAAAAATTGGTTTTTCTCTCACTATAAAGAGAAAATAATGTAGTTTAATTTAGTATTCAATCAGGTTTGTTGAATATAAATATCTTATATTTCGACTCTTAAAATTGCTACCCAACATTTACTTGGTTAGAATCACACGGCTGCGCTATGACAGTTTGAGACCACACGATACTACAGAAATACTGTAGCGAGACTATTGGGACTCACCTATTATCAACTTTTTGCTTAAACGTACGAAGTTGAGGATATTCTGTTACAATAAGTTACTTTTTTCCACTCTCACTCTACTCTACTCGAGGCTGAAGTGGGGAAACTTGTTAGACAAATAACTTATTTTTACTTGTACACATGAAAGCCGTGTTTTATTTAGTAGTTGTCAAAGTGTAAAAGTTAAATTTTTCCTCTCTAGCTTAGTGAATGTAACATTCACTTTAAGGGTGTTATGAAAAATGGAAATCTATATTGCTACCGATTTAAATTTGTCATTTTCTCTATTTTGAAAACATTTGTTTCTTATTTATCAATTAATGTATTTATTTGTTTTTCTACAATAAACAAAAGAATTCGGCTTTTTATCATACATGCACCAAAATTAAGCCAAATCCAAGTCCATTTTTCACAAACAATAAGTTATTTGTCCAACAAGTGAGGGAAGCGATTCTTTTCCCACTCGAGCTCCGAGGAGAGCGGAAAAGGCTTTCCCCCCACAACATTTTTTCCACGAGAAGATTCCTCAAAAACAACCTGAATGAAAGAAGTACTATTTATTGTGAACGTAACTTATTGTTACAGAATTTCGTCACATTTTCGTACGTAAAAGCAAAAAGTTGATAATAGGTGGGTCCCAATATTCTCGCTATATTATTCTGTGGTGTGGTCTTAATCTGTCATAAGCGCTGCAGCATTTCTAACCAATAAATGTAGGTTAGCAATTTCTTAAGAGTCGAAATATAAGATATTAAATTAAACAAAACCTAATTAGAATACTAAAATTAAATTGTTTTAACCAAGTACTTAGGCGCATATAGTTCTAAGGCACATTTTTTACATTTTTTAAAGACGCATTTTTGTAAACACGACTTTATTTTCCTCGCAACTAAACAAAAATCAATTTTCCTCAGTACGTGTAGAGAATAAACGTCCATTTTTCTGGGTATGTCGTGGAAAAAATATATTAATTGAAATTAAATTGATTTTTCTTCTCTTTCCTCCTCTCCTTCTCCATTGTATATAACTACCTTTTCATCTTTCTACTTCTTCTCCCTTTAATCTATGTTTTATATCTTGATTATGTTCTTTTTTTTCTTCTCTACATATGCTTCTCTTCTTTTTAATACCTCTTTCAACCACTCAATTCCTCCCCTCTTCGCAGCAGTTCTCGTCGCCTCTCTCTTCTTCTCCAGTTCTCCACAATCCTTACTTATGTGTTCTAAAGTTCTCCCACCATTCCCCCACACACATCCTACATTTTCGATCCTCGTCTTTAACCAACTTTTTATTTTCCCTTTTCCATTCCCTACCCTAAACCTTGCTATAATTCTTTTTTTCTCTTAATCCACCCCTTCCAGCTATATATCTTGAATTTCCCTCTCGTCCTTATCTTCCAATATTTCACATTGTACTTCTCTTCTTTGCCTATTCTTCTCTGCTGCTAATCCACATCCTCCTACTATCTCTGTCTCTACCGATCCTCCCATCTCTTCTTATTTTCTCCTTGTTATCTCTTCTCTTGCGTACTACCCCTCTTTCTGTAATATAACTTCTTTCCTGTTCTCCATATTTTACCCCCTGCATTTCAATTCCCTTTCCAGCACTCGTTTAATATCTTTCTTTCTCTTTCGATATTCTTCTCATATCTCATTGCCCTTCTTCCTGTCTGTGTTCTTATTTTTCCATCTTTTCCACCTAATGCCCCCACTATCTGATTTCCTTTCTCTCTCTATCCTTTTTATCCGGAACTTATAACTTATCCCAGGTATCTGCATGTTGTCCACTTTTCTATTTCGTCTTTTCCACTGTACCACCATATTATTTTCCTACCTTTATGCAAATTCCAGATCTTTTGTTTTCCCCACATTAGCCTCCAATCCTTTTTCTAAGCAAGTACTTTTTCATCACCTTTGTAATTATTTTCATTTTTTCCCTCGCTCTTTGCCACTGCCACTCATGTCATCCGCATAATGCTAGTACTCTAACTTATTCCTTCCCTACCACGATTCATCCAACTTGTTGCTTCTCCAACTTCTCTCTTCCATGTCCCCCTATTATATATTTTTTGATTTTGATTATTTTATTATTCCAGATTTTTGTTATTTTTTTTAACTGAAGTATTTATTATTAATTTGACACATAACATACTATGTTTTTTCTAACAATAATGTACTTTTGCTGCGTTGCTTGTTGTTTGAATAGTTAGGCTTAAGCGTTGGGTAAAGTATAATTTCTGATCGGGAATAAACGGTGGGTATTAACTTTTATTTTATCACTCAGGCTTTCAGTGAATTTCAGTGCGTCTTCTCCCCAGGGCCCCAGAATTTCAAGGGCAAAGGAGAACGAAATTAAAGTTTTAATGAATTAAATTTATGTGACTATGTATTGTACCAAATCACGTCGTCGGGCGTATTCCTTCATGTCTGTTAAGTCCTTCAGCTCCTGGGTGGATGAACATTGAGCGAGCAGTGGGAAACCCCACTTGTATACTACCATTGCATGAGAGATGAGATGGACAAAAACAACTCCAGTTGGGTGCAATTTCTAACGTTGCCGTCCACTATTGTGGTAGCTTTATCAAGGTTATTTACAAAAACTGGAGTTGGTGGTGACAACCAACTCAATCCTGTAGTCTTGTGATAACTTCTTGGATAAACCCCACGCAATGGTGGACGAAACAACTGCAATTGCAACCAACTGTATTGTTTTTTGTTCATCCTGCACTCACACCTAGAAGTGTTCAATGAGAGTATACTCATCAATGTATAAGTTAATATTAAATACAAAATATAAATATCATACCCAAAATCATGAGGTATCTGTAAGCGTTTATTTAAGTTTAAAAAAGAATCTTTTTATTTATTGTAAAGCTGGTAAGTAACTTTGTGATATGATACATGACAAAAGAGTCCTTTTTTCATAATGTTAATATTTCTTTTAATGTTTTGTACAATCATTTTTGTTAATACACAGCCGTCGACAATTGAGTCAAAAATTTAAACTAGAGAATAGTAGGCCTTCTTAACACTAAGAATTTTGTTGTTAAGGTAGTGGGGAATTATTTATTTGTTATGCAATCTTAAATTATAACTGAAAACAAATGAACTATTAGAAGTAGATCTTCGAATAGTATCTGGAAAATTTTGTTCTTTCGTCCTTCATATTTACGAGGTTGTTTCTTAATTTGGTTAAATCTGTATAAGATGTGAAGTAAGAATGCCATAGTAACAAAAATAAAAGTAGTGCTAGCTTATCGAAATGAACTTTTTACTTTTTAATAGAATTTTGTGCAAAGTAACATTTCAAAATGCAGCATTTAAATAAAAAAAATGTTAGAAATTCCTGAAAGTTGGGTCATGACAAAACAAAAACGTATAATAAGTGCGGATTGTATATTTCCCTCCTTTTTTATTGTTGTCAAAACTTCGACATGTACATACACTCAAAAACGCAATTTTTTTGACGTGATTTTAAAGTAAGTTTCGCAAATGAAAACGTTTAATTTCTGGTTGTAAACTACAAAAATATATTATAATATATATAATATGTGAGTAGAATCATCCATATAATCGTTTAAAATGTCAATCTAATCGAAATGCTTAAAATTTTGAATAAACATTTAAAATATTAGCTATGATAAAATGTGTGGTCATTTATTGATATAAACATTATAAACATATTAAATTTTTTATTACTAAAAGTGGTGCACATGTAAATGATGTTACACCAAGAAAAAATTAAAATAATTTATTTTTGTTAATAATTTAATGATTGGTAAGCCACGTTCAGGGGACTGAAATTATTGGGAAAACAAAAATAGCTATGAAAAGTTATTTAATCATTTATAGTGTAGGTTATTTACGGTGACATTTTCTAAATTAGTCAGAAAAGAGAAAAATTAGTCCAAAAATGCGTGCTATATCAAAAAGTTATGTTTTGTTTTAATGGAACCACCCAGTATTTTTATTTTATTTTTTAAAAAGTATACTGAACAAAAGGAATGGGAACACTAAACTACAGCTACTGAGGTTAACAAACAACAAACCACCAAAAACTGCACCATAAAAAGTTTTTTGGTCAGGTTGCTGGTGCTGTTTGTTGTTATAATGAACAAATAATGTCATTTTATAAAGACTTCCCACTACACCCATTCTTTATAGTTATTGGTTTAACTTGACTTTGTTTTGCAAAATTAGTATTGTTTAAATACATTCATTGCACTTAATAGACAAAAATTAGCTACCGCATTTTTTGTCTATTAACTCCCACTAGGGGGCATCGATACGTAATTATTGTAATATGAAGTGTATTTACATGGTGTTGAATTTAGAGTTTCATCACAATACAATATTTTATACTACGTTATTCTAAATGGGACGCCGCCTCTGTATTTTACTACTGTAATAAACGGTTAAAACAATTGTAGTCATTTGAAAGGAAATTGTTTAGAATAACGTAATACCAATTGTATGCAAATATTGTGTCTGTCAAGAAACTTTCAAATTATCAACACCCTGTAAATAAAATTTATTTTACAATAATTTGTATCGGTGGCCCCTAATTGGGAATTAATAGACAAACACGCGTTAGCTAATTCGGCGATCGCTTAAATGTAATGAATGTATTTTAGATTTATACTAATTCTGCAAACAAAGTCACTCTAAATCAAAACTATAAAGAATGGGTACAGGAAAGCCTTAATAAAGTGACATTATTTTGTTGAGTATACTCCAAAATAAAATAAAATACAGGGTATTTTATTAAAAAAAAAAAACATAACTTTGATACCTACAGCACGCTTTTTTGGAACATGTTTGACTAATTTAGAAAAAGTACCCGTCACTAACCTACAAACTCCTGCCAAATAACTTTTTCATATCATTTTTCGTTTTTCCTAGTAAGCTCCTTCCCGTTGAGCGGTGGGCCCACGCTGTACACATATACTAAAACTAATTTTAATAAATTTCCAGTTACCTGGAATGCCCTGTATAACTAATTAATTGTTACCAAATTATATACAAGTAAAATTAGAATTCGAATTCATTAAAATGACCAATTGTCTGTTTCCTACCAAATTATTTCTGAAAAAGTCAGAATCAAATTGTTTATTTCCCGTAAAAGATTTGTTTCTCAAATGAAAGTCTCCAGAAAGAAATGAAAAAAGATAACTGCGATAAACATAGTTTCCAATTTCTTACTGGCAGCGAGCCTATAGCAAAGATGTGAACAAGGGTACATGAAAAAAATTTAAAAATTGACAGAAAAACAGTAATGTCACTTGAGTAACGGGGAGACATTCTTTTGTGGTACATTTTCACCAACTATCAGAAAAATTTCGTCCCAATTCTTTTTGGTCGAAATGAACCATGTTAAAAATATTGCCTGCAGATTAAACAAAAAAAAAAAGATTTTAACTTGACATTTGTAGCAGATTTATACTAATAATTGCCTTGCTCAGGGAGAAAAATGGGCGTTACGTGACAAAGAAGACAAGGTTTAACAAAAGAGACAAGTTGGTACATTTTTTGTTGAAGCTCTTCATAACCTTTTGATTGTTATATATAAAATGATTATGATTTTTGAATTTTTTCTGTAATGGTAAATATACAGGGTGATTCATAACTGTTGAGACATAGGTTAAGGGCGGGTTATTTAGACCAAAATATGACCATAAACACAATATGCCTTAACAAAATATTGCTGTGGAATAAGATACAAGGCGTTAGATAAAAAAATGTTTTTAATTTTTGTTAATAATTTCACTGTAAATTATCAAAATTCAAAATCATAATTATCTGACAGTCCAAAAACGTACCCTTAATAAATGAAGTAATATTTGAAATCCCCTTCTGACACTACGAATTGTTCAACTCTTGCTTTCTTCTCGGACAAATGAAATTATCGTATTTAAACAGGAGTACCACACAGAAACAGATGTTTACGCAAGATTCTAATCAAAATCACTAAAAATGTTCTCAAAAGTTACCAGTCGATTTCATCATCAGGAATGATTCACGTGGTGCCCCCTACCACAAATTCTAAAATAGTACATAAAATAATGTTATTATTCAAAGTTATGCCTTCTCTGCCAATTTGATAAGAATTTGATAAATTTACAGTGAAATTATTATCAAAAAACATGAAAAAAATTTAATTTAACACTCTGTATCTTTTCCCCACAGCAATATTTTATTAAGGAATATTGGGTCCTATGGTCATATTTTAGCCTAAATAATCCGCCCTTAACCTATGTCCCAATAGTTATGAATCACGCTGTATATCCCTCAATGCCGGCCAGCACACTATTGGCGGTGTATCGACAATTGTAATAAAACCTGAATTATGTCACTCCTTTTGCCGATCACCAGCAACGATGGTTCTGGATGTAGGTGGAGATATATTGACACCAAAACGTGAAAGGAAGAAAATTCACGTACTGCACTTCAGCTTCAAAATGTTTGTTTAGCGAACAATGTAAGTACATTAAATTTGTGTGTACAACGCACGCTAGTATTTCTACCACATAAAAGTGACAAATAATATACAAGCTGTCGTCATTTCGAATTTTCACTATCAATTATTACAGATCTGAAGGAGTTTTTTGCTATAGTAGAGATAAAAGTGATTTTCTCGTAACTGACATTGGGTGCTTATAAATATTTTTGTAGCAAAAATGCTCTATATTAACCCAGTGTTTTTGCTACATTTTTTGAAACACTAGTACGTAGTTCTGTTGTTTCGGTAGGCGTATTGACATACTTATCTGGAAGTTTTACATGCACTGAGTGCAAAACACTTTTTCAACGTTTTCAAGTGACTTTACAATTTAGTAACAAATAAAACATTAAAAGTGGGCTGGGTGTTGCATAAATAGTGTCTTCAAACATCTTTTATATACAGAAGAAAGAAAAAATGAAAATTTATTATAAGGTATATGATTAGTGTGACACGCACTTATTGTTCGGTTTAAAAATTATTTGTAAAAATCGTCTTCTAATAGCAACCGGTTGTGTACAAAAAGTAGCAACTTAAGCTGTCAAAAATTGTACTGATGTTTAAAGAAATATAAATTATTTTTTTAAAAACTTTATGGTTCAGATATAATAAAGCAGAAGATTAACGGTTAACGAAAACGAAACACCTAAATACCTTAAATAATTTTATTTAATTTTAACTACTGTCATTTGATTAGTTTCAAAAATATTTTGTATTTGTCGGAGCTTGACACTTAGAAAAATTAAGAAAATTATAAATTCATTTCAAAATGTATTTTTTTGTTATTTGTGTCCAAATATTCTCATGATTTTGGTTTACTTATAGTTTTATTTATTTGTATATTTACGTTTAGTTTTAAATTGATAGCACAAAAATACTTTGAAAAATTTTTTTAAATTTTTTAATCGTAGTTTTGTGAACTTCAAAGTGTTTCGGTGTAGATTTGTTCACAATAATCTGGTTTTTGTTTGTTAAAAGTTACACTTGCAATATTTTCAATCAATTCATCTCACTTTTTATTCGAGAAGTAAACAAACTTTCATTTACGCTATAGTTATTAACTTCAAAAAGAACTTTTGACTTTTAAGAAAGATGAAAAATGTTTTTCAATCTTTTAATTTTTCCAAACAGGCGAGAGTTTTAGAATTTAATAATAAATTATTAGAACTTGTGTGTCTTAAGTGTTTAGCAAATATTTTTTGATTAAATACTCCCGAAAGTTTGTGTTCATTTTACTGACTACATCATAAAATACTCAATCATACACCGCCTAATAAGTGGACAGATATTTTCGCAAACCCAAAATAATTAATCCTAGCTGAAGACGTTGATTACGCACATTACCAAAGTACCGATAAAAGATATGAAGACACATAAAAGCATCAAAACCTTCATAAATTAATTTTTATACTTTTAAATCACGCGAAATGCACTTTTGTCTACAAAACTTTTCGCAATTTGTAAAGTTTGCCAAATAAACAGTTCTTATTGTATCAATAAAAGAATAATATGAGCAAAGTTGATAAAACTGGTAATTGAAAGAACTTTTAATAAAAAGTTTAATTAAAACCACTTTAAACTATTTTTTTTCTCATTTAGAAAAAGTTTGTAAACTTACCGTTACGCCTCGTCACATAGATGAATCCTTTACTTAAAACCTACGGCGACGTTTGCTTGAAACTGAGCTTTCGGTTGCGCTCAAATTTCCACTTTCTAAATACCCGCGCCGACGCTTTCCTGTTCCTTTTTCCGCATGTTCTTCGGTTGCTGATGAAAAAAAAGAAGTAAAACATTAATTATTTGTAGGCTAATTTGGATTTTAATTCTAATTACAAGTGTTTTCATTTCCTTATTAAAAATGTTATTTTTTCAATTTATTAAAAGGAAACCATTTAAACAAAACAAAGGTTTCGCATTTGCTCGAAAATAAAAAACCATGTAACTGCGTATAAAAAGGTGTTTACCATAAAATTTTGATAAAAAAGTGATAAACACAACTGGGCAATTTTGAGTTTTTAAGAGTAAAATTCGAACTTAAAATTTTTCTCGAACAAAAAGCAAAAACAATTACGTTGTAAAAAATAGTTCAAACAAAAGTTGTTGGCAATAAAATTTTCTCATAACTTTTAACAAATTTATTTAAAAGAATTTAATATTTTGTATTCCAAGAATATAATAAGATCTGCTATATTATAATACCAATCTAAATAAAAGAAGTGTTATAATGTTCGGTTTGGAAATCGAGCAATTGATAAGATCGAGTCGAGTAAAAATATTACGGTTTATTGTCACCAGTGTCGTTAACGTTACGTTAAAGATGACAGCTGAAATATTACGTGTCTGAAAAGAAACTTTTCCTATTCAAAACGTAAGAAAATTTTTGTTTGTTGTGTACCGTGAAATATATTATGTTTATAATATGAATAGCGCTGAAACTTTTTAGGTCATTTGGTTATGTTTGGGCAAACAAGTTATATATTATGAGAAACGATAAATTATTACGATTAAGAATTAATGGTTTAAATTTAAATAGAACTACAAAAAACTTTTTATTTTCATCGCGGTTCTATGTTCGTTTTACAGTTACATACACCGTATTTTATTTTGCGATTATTTTATAGATCAAAATCTGCCTATTCTCTATTATAATAAGTTGTTGACTAAAAATGTCAACCCCAGTTCATCTTTTTAATCTACAATTTTGTAAAATCAATTTGAACTTGTTGTTGCCATCTCTCAAAAAACCTAATAATACACAGAGAAATAAAAATTTAAATAATGGTGCAATGAACATGAACGATGAGTATTTCTTTCTTAATAGTTATTATTAAATTTTAGTTAATCCATCTGCTGAGACATGGAACAAAACTCTTCTTCGGCGATTTGTGATAAAACAGCTAAAGAGTTTTATTTCCTTGTCTCCATAAGAAGAATTAACTAACATTTAAAAATTCTAAGTTAATATGTACTCAATGGGGGTAAAATTATTAGAGCGCTAGACGAAGGTCAGCTTAAAACCGACAGAAAAGAATCTACTGTATGTCTGCTTCCATAGTCGTAATTTTAGAATACATAAAAAAGTCGTGAGATAAGCGGGGTTTAAGTCGATCGATGGTAACAGTCACATTTGACCATTTCTCTCGAACAGTAAAATGTTTGTCGTTACGGGTAAAACTCTTGAAGGGGCCCTTGCAACCCTCTAAACAACAATCACAATGCAATACTTGATCAGCAGTGTGGACATCGTTGAAGATGAACGTTTTTTTTGTACCATGATGAGAATATTTAACATGTCGTATATTTTCAAGATGTTGACAAACTTTTTAATTAATTCGTTTGGTTTGTTTGGGGATTCTGTAAAACTGTCCTGAAAGACGCAGAGTCGGGTAATTCACCATTTCCGTTACTGTTCCTTTTAGATCTTCTCTCTCCAAGCTGAACAAATTTCCAGTAGTACAGTAGGGAAGGATGCAAGTCGAAACTGATTGCTTGGCAGGTGCTAATAGCTCACTTAACAGATGGTGCAGGCACACTTTCTATGATTCAATAACTTAATCAAGGGTGGAAGAATAAAAACAAATAACAATCAACATTTTAAAATTACAACAACGTAAGTAACCTTAGTTACAGTATAAATACAAACTAGAACAAGAATAAAAACCCTGAAAACCTAAGAAAACCCCTCTTGACTAAACATCACTAGAAAGATCTCCCGTAAACAAGTATGACGCAAAATTAACAAATAAAAATTTGAATACTTCAGCAAGACTACCGCTGCTGGGGTATTTCATAGCAATGAAAACAAGTAAGTGACATACATTTCATCCGTAAGTACTCGTGAGAAGACAAAAATCGCGCTTTTGGACTCCAATCCACACCAACCACAAGATTTGGCCAGTTCTCCTCCCAGTAAGGGCGGCTACACGCATGATAAAAACAAAAGAAACTGCGATGATAGGTAACATTTCCTCCTATAAATTTTTTATTTAAAATGATTGGTTTTTTTTAAGAGGGTCTGTACCACTCGTTTTTTCAGGCACGTTTCGTGCAACGAATGTATTTTCTCAGGCCTTTTGCAAATGGTCCTACTCTGAAAATATAGATTTTCATATATATCAAGTGGCGGACCATTTTTTGTTTTAGCGCCTGAGGAAGTGCAATATTGTTGCACAAAACGTTACCTGAAAATACGAGTTGGTGGTTTTTTGGTGCCCCTCCTCAAAGAAGAACAAATCATTTAAATAAAAGAAACTTAGTATAATAAACCGCTAGTACTACAATATAACAGTAATCCACAAGATCGCAGCATAAAATCGGGCGAGAATTATTTTGATTTAGCCTTGATAGATGGGAATTGAGATAAGTGGTTTATCTATTTGATGTGCAGAACACACAGAATAACGGGAGATGAAGAAGACAATAATGGTAAAACAAATTAGGCCTGTAATAACGTTGTGAATGATCCTAGAAGTAGTTTTGGATACACCAGTTTGTCCAGCAATAGGAGTGATCGTGGTTATCTTTATCAAGTGATATTTTATTATACTCACTTTTACTACTTGTAAATGACAAGTATTAGAGTGATTCCCAAATGAAGAAACATATAGTCAAACAAAATAACAGGTATGAAATAAGATAAATGGTCGGGAACCAAATGATTATTCACTTATAATGATGGATGGTAAAGTCATATATTAAAAGACATATAGATCATTAAGTTAAACGACTAGAAATCTTTTTGTAATATATGTAATATATCCAGCCACAGCAAAGAATAACGATCATTTATTACGGTAAAGTGACACTTTGTATAAAAGGTCTGAATTTCTCTATTGAATATAAGACTCATAAACACCCTTTTTCAGTGACACAATACATACTCTCAGCCTTAGTAAGATAACGACTAATGTCTTATTTTATCTTCAGGATAGCTTTGATTTAAGAAAGCCTAATCTGGAAATCGGATGCAACTGTCTGAATAATGAATGAAGGATTTATTTTCAAAGTCTATTATTTTATTTTTGTAGTGACCATACAACTCAGGATCACCGTTCCAGAGATCTAAAACGGAAAACGAAAATCTGGCAAGTGCATTAACTGCTGTGGACAGTGGAATTGCCTGTGAATCGAGCTAGTATTACATACGGGATTCCTGGAAGAAACTTGAGGCGTTACCTAACCAAAAGAAATCTTCTTTAGGGCGGACGACAGTTTTAACCAACGAACAAGAAGCAGAATTAGCATTTAGGTTCTTTTTGTCTTTCTATTGGGTACCCATCATAGCATAACTTCATCGTCGTGATTATAAGTATACACCAAATAAAACACAAAACAATTGTTCCAATTGAAGAAGACGATGGTGATCATTGAGTTCTAAAGGTTTTTATAAACGAAATCCCCAAATTCACTAAAGAAAGGTTCAAAAAATGAATCGATTCATATGGCGGGGCATTTCACGAAGCAAAGCAACTTCTAAAGCAAGTCTCCATCACCAACAGAAGATTTTGGCAAAAAAGGTGCAAGATGGGTGCACATAGTTACCAATGAACGTGATCAGAATATTTAATTGTCGCCTGTGGAAATGCAATCGAACAACAACACCGCCTAAGATTTTATTCAAAGTAAAACGTTTGATACCGAATGGAAAGATTCAATGCCACCAGGTACTAAAGTATACGATGACTGAAAAAGGCAGTATGACTCAAGAAACATTTTGCAGGTGGCTAGAACATTTGGCTGTAACTTGTTATTGATGGGGCAAAATGTCAATTAGACCACACTATCTGTGAAGCTACAGATAAACATGACATAACATTAAATTGCTTGCCGCTATCACAAGCCACAAACGTATCCCTTAGGACAAGGCTGTGTGTTCAGAGTATTCGAGTATTATTGGGACAATAAAGTTGTTAACTTTTCTCTGTACATCCTAAAGACACTTCCATTAGCGAGATGCGCTTTGGAAGTATTTTTAGAATAGTAGGTGGGCAAACCATGACACCAAGTAACATAAAAATCTTAGATTTAAATTTGCTGCGAATGAGTATCCATTTTACGCGGATGCAATTCCTGAAGTGACATATGTTCCTAGCAGCACGACAAATCAATCCAATCACCAATAATTCGAACAGATGAACACTAAAGCAATGAAAAATAAAAACAGAAGAACTGTGTTTAGAAAACACTCACCACCTGAAAATGCAATTATTATAATTAATTTTAATTAATTAATTAATAATTATAACCTGTGCTGGCACATTCCAATCGCGAAACACATCCAGAGACGAACTTTTCTTTCGATGACACGCTCAAGACTCCTGAGAATGCACAAATGGAAAACAGAAAACCAAGAAAACCAGATGTGGACTGTTATGTTTCAGGATCTTTTTATGATAAAAGGGCAAAGGTAAGATTCAAATACTAGAAAAACTACAAGTGAAAAACTGTTAAATCATGGTTTTGCAAGTTGTGCCAACAGGATAAGTAGTTAGAGGTAAGATTATGCACCTCCTGCCAGGAATATGTTCATAAGAAGTGCATGGGGCTTACTGCCAAAAACAAATCAATAATTTTGCTGTGTACAGAATGTGATGTTTAATATAAAGATTGTGCATGAGAGTTGTGTTTTTGTTCAGTTTATAATTATAAGTATATCGACTTATTTGCTCATAAATAAAGAAATTATCACTAACATGTTATTTGCAAATTGAATTATAAACGATATTATTAAGACCATATCACCAGCATAGTACTGACAATATGGTCGAACGGCAGTGCTTTCTTTTTTAATTAAAACAAACAATAAAATATTTTCAATTAACTCTATAGATTTTTTAGTTATGTATAAATGTGTGGTCTATGCTAATTCGCTCACGAAGTTGGTAAGAATTGCTTATTTTTCAGGGGGATAAAAATGAAAAGTGTTACAATGGCCATATAACCTTTCAAATACCTTATAGCAATACGTAACTGAACGAAGCACTGA
>JALBCR010003870.1:0-64975 GCA_030710515.1 Abscondita cerata | reverse complement strand
AATCATCATTCGAATAAGTACACGAACAATATTAATCATAAAGTCTACTTTTGGCTTAGAACAATTGCAACGATTACGGCAAGCACTTTCAATCACTTGAGCGTTTTATTTTTCGAAAGAATAATTATTTCTTTCGAATAAAAACATCTAATAGTTAAACATTGCGCAGCAGGCCCGCGCCGAAAGGTTTTAACTAAAGAAAGTAGTCATTTGCCTTGTCTGGCTGTTGCGGGAACGCCAATAGACTGAATGCGCTGCAATTGCTGTAGCCTATATAACACGCCACTGTCCGTCATTACCGGCTCACTCAGTGTGAGCCTGACTGAAGGAATTGTTGTTGATTAGCCGTAACAAAATCTCTGAGTTTCATCCTATCAATTACTTTGTTTCACTTTATGTGCAGACATCGCAGTCAGTATTATATGAGTTTACAGGGACACAACTTTGTTCACAAAGATTGTTGTTTTCATGTTTAGATCAACATTGTCTTTCTAATTACCTTGTTCAATGTCTAAAATTGCCATTTTGAAGAACAGTCAGTATCAGGGCCCACAGACATGCGCATTTTTTTTTTACCAGTTAGGCACGGAAATATTATTTACTCACGAGTTCGGGATTTACGATGCGAAGTTTGGGGTCCATAAAACTAAAAGTCACATACTCAATCGACATTACCGGAATCTCATTGATGACCGACGAGTATGTAGACTCCAAGAGGTTGGGGAGTTTGTTTTCAAATACAATCCTAACTTTGCAGAAGGTAAATGCAACATCATTGAACAGCGGTGCAAGTGAGAATACCGCCGGTGTCAGAAAAAACAGCGGCTTCAGTCAACATCAGTGCCCGAACGCGAAGATCACATTCATTTTACAGCCATTCTATCAAACATAGTGAGGTGATAACCTTAAGAACATCATTTTAATGCAGCCTTTGATGGGCAGCAACAAAGAAGATAGGAAAGAATGTCGTATGTAGAAATAGCAGCTCGCGATGAAACGCCATCTCACCTGGGCGCGTATCTGGCGTTTCATCTACATAATTGCTATTTCCTTGCAATACGGTTGTTCTTTCCTATCTTCTTTATTTGCTGCCCCATCCAAAAAGGAACGCATTAAAGGTGGTGTTCTTAAAGGTTGTATCACTTCCTCCCTTTATGTTTGTCCAGATGCTGTAAAACTCTATAGTGCCCTGATCTTCCACTACCATCGTTCCGCGTTTTCTTGATGACGACCCAGGAGAAGCCCGCTTTACAATTTTTTTCTGTACCGGTACTGAGGTATTCCTCCCTTGCACCGTAACCAGTGTACCTTTGTCTTGATCCATCATATTATAACCGTTGGTAGTTTTGCATTTTATACCTTCTGCAAAGTTTAGGATTGTTGTCAGGAAATCAATTCGGTAAGAGTAAAGTATGAAATAAAAACTCCCTAGCCCTCGGAAACTCTTGGAGTCCCGTACTCGTCGGTCATCAGTACCCAGGGTCCACCACGAGGAGGTGAGTATCGGAGTTAGGCAAAGGAGAGGCTAGTGATGTTTCTTAGCGAGTCATCATGTTTTTAGTTTTACTGCTTTTCTGGATCCCAAACTAAAATACATCGTAAATCCCGAACTCGTTAGGTAAATAACTATTTCCGTTACCTAACAATTAAATGCGCGCTTTAATTTTTGTATTTGCAAATTTTGATATATTCTTCAAAATATGAAACAAGCGGGGTTTTAGACATTGAACAAATTGTTAGAAAGGTAAATGGATTAAAGTTCCAGTCTAAAAAGCATGAAACTGTAACAAATGCTGTGACAAAGTTTGCTATTCACACTGTAGAGCTTCATACTAATCACTTTGGTACGTGCATTACACTTTTATAAAAAGGAAGATAAATTAAAATAAAATTAATTATTAAGTTAAACTCAAGAGATTTTTATTTGCGTATCAAGTACAACCGAACCATATAAATTCAGTCGAAATTCACACTGAGTGTAATTTTATTTAATATTGGTTTTGAATGGCAGTATTGTCCATATAGGTAACAGCAATTACCAACGCGATAACTTGAAACCTCTTCAGTTCTATATTTTTATTGTGTTCCACAACAATACCAAGACAAAGAACTTAAATGATACGCTTTTCTTGGATTAAAAACCTTTCAGCAGTTTTAATTGCTGCTACACCAAGTAACTGTAAGCTATAAATTTATGTTTGCTTTATTAAGATGTTTTATTCAGAGAAATAATTATTCTTTCAAGAAAAATAAAACACTCAAATTGAGTTAGAAATTCTATAAAAACGCGTAATAAGTTTTAATTTAAAAATTCATGTTCCAAAAAATTTAAAGTAGACTTTGTAATTAATATTGACATTTAAATTATTTTTATCAAACTTTTAACACTTATTCGAATTAATTGTTACCATTTCTCTAAAACGCATTTATTTTAATGCTGTATTACAAAACAAGGCAAAGAAAGACAATTAAATAAGTGTGTATGTTGTGCGTGTGCGTTAAATGATCGACCAAAAAACTTAAATACACAAACAGAATTTACATTCCGCTTTGTTAGTTAATGCTGCGGTTTATTTGAATTTTAATTGTTATCTACATTTTACAACGGAAAAAATTACGTTTCTCTTGTCATTTACCATTTAAAGTTAAATTAAACTGTAGCATGCAGAAATTCAAATTTAATCTACAATATAGTACTAGATATTTTATTTTGTGAATAAATGAGGATTTTTATTGATTTATTTAAATGAACTTCAGAATATTATGGATAACATGATACTACAATAAAATTCAACACTAATGAGACTGTTGTTAAAATTACTTTTTTGGTACAATACAAAAAAATATAATATAGTTATGATGCAAATGATAGTCGGTGTCGCTACCTCATGGACAGTTTGTAAGATACTAGCTGTAAACTTTTTAACATTTAACATTTTAACAATTATGATGATATAGTGGGGAAGGGATTTCAGTAGTCAATACGTTTCATATTACGTATACAATTTTTAATTTTTTTTATTATGTTGAGATTACAACCACCTCAAGAAATTTCTAATTTTCTAGGCTATGTGTATAATAATATTTGTACCAAAGCGTTAGTTAAGTTATAAGATACCTAGGTATCGTACGGTCAGTTAGACCCAAACCCCAATATCTAATTCCAAAGTAAAAGTTTTGCTCCTACTCTAAATTGATCTATACAGTCCACATATTGGTTGGTAAAAAATTGGGGGGAAGAGGAAGAATAGTTGGTATAAGGATATAACACAAAAAAACCACATTATATTCTAAATAAAAATGGTCCTGTGAGTTATTTTGTTAAAGTAAACGGTTCCAGACATGCGGAGGGTGTAAAAGTACACAACTTCATTACCTTTTTACAGAGCGCTCCTTTTTAAGGGAACCTAAGTGTCAGTTAATCTATAAGATAGTTAGATATAGTACGGCGAGACCCAAATCTCAATATTTAACTCCAAAGTAAAAGCTTGGCTCCAACTATAAATTGTTGTATACAGTCCATATACAGAGTGTCCCACCGGGAACGCCATCGATAGATTATAGAAAAACTGTACATGGGAAAAATTTGAAAATTTGGTAGTATACTAATATCAACGGGGGCAGTTTCGCTAAAATATTTTTAAGATGGTCACACTTCCGGTTATACCGGAAGTATGTGTCAACTTGCTTATTTTAAATAGAACACCCTATATATTATTCTATTTTTGAATTTTGCCCAAAATTCTAGACACATTTTGTGTATAATGTCCTATACCTAAGTCTAACTGTTTTGGACTTATTTTAAATTTTATGTCAAAATGACGTTTTCAGGCCTAAACAAAATTATAAAATTTTTCTATACTAATGCCTTTATTATTTAATTGAAATAGGTTTCCTTGTAGCAGGGGACCTATTTTAGTGTTATGTCGATATTTTGATAATAAATTAATACAGGGCGATAAAAAAAGGATTAAAATTAAATTCAAAACACGTCAAAGTCATTTTTTTAAATGCAAGCACCATGTTTTTATAACTTTATTTTATTTAGCATCAAAATAAGGTTGACTTTGTACAAGGTTGTCTATTTAAAAATTCATGGTTTTCGAAATATTGGCATTTAACTTTTTTTTGTTGCACAAATGCTATTGTATTTCTTTTAATATGAATTGTTATTCCTAGTTGGCCATGATGGCGTTAGAAAACAATCATCTGTCATGGATATGTCAAACTTTCAATAATCATGCCGGGACGCTTAAATTATACAAACGAAGATTACTTAAATTTATTTATTATTTATGGACAATGTGATAAAGTTATATTAAGAACATGTTACAGTTAACTGTATCGACTGTGAGTGCAGTGCATATCGTTACCAAAGCGATAACTTTAAATGCTTGAAACACACGTGTGTCGATAAAGCCAGGTGTTCTTTCGTTGCGTGTGTAATACTGTACAAGTAATTACTTGGCTTTATCGACACACGTGTGTTTCAAGCATAATAAGTTATCGCTTTGATAACGATATGCACTTTAACACTCACAGTCGGTACAGTTAACTGTTGGCATTTCTTAGTTTGATACACACAGTTTGACATATCCTTGACAGATGATTGTTTTCTAACGCCATCATGGCCAACTAGGAATAACCATTCATATTAAAAGAAATCAATAGCATTTGTGCAACAAAAAAATGTTAAATTGCCAATATTTCGAAAACCATGAATTTTTGAATAGACAACCTTGTACAAAGTCAACCTTATTTTTGATGCTAAATAAGATAAAATTATAAAAACATGGTGCTTGCATTTAAAAAAATGACTTTTGACGTGTTTTTGAATTTAATTTTAATCCTTTTTTTTGATCGCCCTGTATTAATTTATTATCAAAATATCGACATAACCCACTAAAATAGGTCCCCTGCTACAAGAAAACCTATTTCAATTAAATAATAAAGGCATTAGTATAGGAAAATTTTATAATTTTGTTTAGGCCTGAAAACGTCATTTTTGACATAAAATTTAAAATAAGTCCAAAACAGTTAGACTTAGGTATAAGACATTATACACAAAATTTGTCTAGAATTTTAGACAAAATCCAAAAATAGAATAATATATAGAATGTTCCATTTAAAATAAACAACTTGACACATACTTCCGATATAATCGAAAGTGTCACCATCTGGAAAATATTTTAACGGAACTGCCCCCGTCGATGTTAGTATACTACCAAATATTCAAATTTTTCCCATGTACAGTTTGTCTATAATCTATCGATGGCGTTCCCGGTGGGACACCCTGTATTGTTTGGAAAAAAATTACAACATTTTTAGCTCGTGGTTGGTGGAAGGGAAAAAGGAAGTTGGTAAATTAGTTGGTTTTCTTAGTTATTATTAACATATGGGGTATAGCATGAAAAGTAGCACACATTGAATTCCAAACTAAAATGGTCCTGGAAATTGATTTGCTAAAGTGAACGGTTTCAGACACACGGAGGGTGTAAAAATACAAATTTTTAAATTAAAAAAGAATATGACGATATCAGGAAACTATTTTGTTTTATACAAAATTGTGTTTTAAAAAAGCACAATGTAATTTTGCTGGTGGTTTGATGTTGATAAAGCCTCAAAGGAACAACAACCTCAAATTGTTTTCACAGAATATAGTCTAGGAAAGATGCCATTTAAGTATAAAATATTACCTGACATATTTAAAAGAGTTTTTAATTTTTAGCAGCACTTTAGATGTAAAAATGCATTGTTTAAAATTAGAGCTCTCAAAATATCAATTTTTTGAAGTCGATAATCAGGCCAAAAAATATTGTCAGTGCGACAAAATTCAAAACAGTTGCCGTAAACTTCTCTGCGGTTTTGTTAGCAAAAAACGCGACTTAATTAAGCAGTTTTAGTTGCCAAATCGCCAAAAGTATCGGTCTAGCCAATTCGATAGATGGGGCAAAATTGTAGTCGCAAAAAATACCCAACCTGAATAAACTAGCATTCCGTTGTTTTTTCGCCCAAAATCGGTTGAGAAAGGAAAATTTCTAAAATTTCGAGTCGTAAATTGTCGACTAATTTATGCTAGCGACGCACTGTCATGCTGACCAGCGTCTCAAATTAAGTGTCGAATTGAACTGACTTAAATAAACTTAAGTAAACTTATTATTGAATTAAACTTAACCAAACTTTACTCACCTGTCTATCGATTCTACATCATTTTATATTGAACTGGACTTAAATAAACTTAAGTAAACTTATTATTGAACTAAACTTAACCAAACTTTACTCACCTGTCTATCGATTCTACATCATTTTATATGCTATGAGTAGGTTGTATGCTTTGTTTGTAAGGTGGTGTAAATGCTTCCTGGTCGTCAGCGTTTTTTAATCAAGTTTGTTATCTTAATTACGTATTTGATATCCGCGTTCTAAATGTTACAACATGCGGATGTAAAAATAATCGATTCCAAAGGGGTTGGGTTGGCAACCTTATATGGGCCCCTCCTTAGTGAATTAATCTACAATAAAGTATGCTGGAGGTTGTTATGCGAAGATGAGCAAAAAACATGTTTTTGTGAGTGCGATTGATTGTTGACGGCTATGTCGTACTTAATCGTCGTGTCCTCGGTAGTAGGATTCATGGTTGTTGTAGCGATCGTTGCGTTTCATCTTGGCGGGTTTTGGTGGGGCGATGGAATTGATGAAACGGTTTTGTCTGTTTATTAGTCCAAGTCAATGTGCGTTACATCTGAGGATGCGGGAAGAGAATGTTGATGCCGACGATGTCCATAGCGGACGCAGCTATGGCACGGCTTTTGTTAGCGGGCGTAGTTCTAGCAGGATTAATGTTGCTGGTGTGGTATCGTGGACGGGCATGTTGTTGGGTGGCGATTGGGACGGCAGCGAATGTAGTGGGCGCAGTGGCGTGGATATACATGTTGTTGTTGCCGTGTTGCTTCTTTTTGAATATTGGTCCTTCTCTGATTCTTCATCACGTCGGGGTCACCACTGTGGCGTCTAGGTGTGTTAGACGCCGGTTTGGATCAGAGAAAGAACTGTTGTCGAATTGGTTTAGATGCGTTTATTATTTACACTTTCAGTAGACGAGATGTGATATTTACATGTATGAATGAATTATTGCATAAGGTTGTCGAACTTAATTGTAGAGTACTATGTGCTGCGTGTGTGATACTTAGTGCCGTAGTATTACATGTCGAGTCGTAAATCGTCGGCCGGTTTAAGTGCTAGTGACGCACTGTCGTGCTGAACTACTGATCAGCGTCTCGAATTAAGTGTCCAATCGAAACGGACTTAAACTTACTAACTCTTGATTGGACTAAACTTAACTAACTAGTCTATCATTCCTACTTTATTTTATATGGGATAAATAGATTGTTTGCTTCGTGTGCACGTCGTGTAAATGCTTGCCGGTCGTTAACGTTTTTTAATCGAGTTTGTTATGTTAATTGCTTATTTGATATCCGCGTTCCAAATGTTACAACATGCTGATGTAAAAATGATAATCTTGATTATGATGTGGTTGGAGTCGGCAACCCCATAATTAAATAATAATTACAGTCAATTAGTTTGGTGAGGTCTAATTCCTAATAATCTTCTTTTTGTAAATTGTAAAGACAAAAATACTCACATCAACTACTATTATTTTTAAAGTCACGTGAAATCAGCGAACTCAGTAATTATGCTATAAATAAGCATCGAATTGAAAATTGTACTCGTATACAAAAAAATGTGTGTATGCGTAATAATTTTAATATTTTTCATAAAGAAAAGAGTTCGGTCGCCTTAGCCCCCTACAAAAAAATCGATTTTTTAACGTATGCGCACAAAAGAGAACAGCTAGCACACCTTTAGAAGCGGAGTTATTAAAGTTTGAATGTGGAGGGGCTAAGGCGACTTTAGCCCCTCTACAAAAAAGTATGAAATTTTTGATGTTTGCACTCTTAAGAGAATACCTAGCACAGGATAGCACAAGTTTGCACAACGCCACCACAAATTCAATAACGGAGAAGTTATTGAAGGTTCAGTCTGGAAAGCCAGCCCCCTTACAACAAAAACTAAAACGTTTGAACATTAAAAACCTGAGCGAGTACAGGCTATCACAACTAAAAATAACGCTAGCACATCTTTAACAACGGAGTTGTTGAGGGTTGAATTTTTAGATTCAATCTTCTATATAACTTCGTTATTAAAGGTGCGCTACTGTTAATTTTACTTGTACTAGCCTGTGATAGTTTATCTTTTTAATATTCAATAACTCTTAATAACTCCGCTATTAAAAGTGTGCTAGCGTTAAGAAAAGTTGTGTTAACCTGTGCTAGCCATTCTCTTATTTATTATGAGCTCATCAGAGGTGTATTCTTAAGTGCGGTATACAACTGCACAAGACGGCGGTTGGTCTTTGAAACTCTCGTGGAGCAATGACTATAAGTAAAATGTGTGACTTACGACCTCTCGTGTAAAACATTGACACGTGTGAACAGTATAAACTAAAAAATGCCAACAGTTAACTGTAGCATAGCGCTATTTAAGCGATAGCTTTAATGCTTGAAACACACGTGTGTCGATAAAGCCAAGTATAACTTGTACAGAAGCATACACGCAGCGAAACAACACCTGATGCAACATTTCTGCTCTTATTATGAGCTCATCATAGATGTATACTTAAGTGTAGTATACAACTGTACAAGACGGCGGTTGGTCTTTTAAACTCTCGTGGAGCAATGAACATAAGTAAAATGTGTGTCTTACGACATCTCGTGTAAAACATTGACACGTGTGAATAATATAAACTAAGAAAAATGCCAACAGTTAACTGTAGCATAGCGCTATCTAAGCGACAGTTTTAATGCTTGAAACACACGTGTGTCGGTAAAGCCAAGTATAACTTGTACAGAAGCATACACGCAGCGAAACAATACTTGATGCAGCATTTCACTTTTATTATGAGCTCATCAGAGATGTATACTTAGGTGTAGTATACAACTGTTCAAGACGGCGGTTGGTCTTTTAAACTCTCGTGGAGCAATAAACATAAGTAAAATGTGTGTCTTACGACATCTCGTGTAAAACATTAACACGTGTGAATAGTATAAACTAAGAAAAATGCCAACAGTTAACTGTAGCATAGCGCTATCTAAGCGATAGCTTTAATGTTTAAACCACACGTGTGTTGATAAAGCCAAGTTGTACAGAAGCATACACGCAGCGAAACAACACCTGATGCAGCATTTCGCTCTTATTATGAGCTCATCAGAGATGTATACTTAAGTGTAGTACACAACTGTACAAGACGGCGGTTGGTCTTTTAAACTCTCGTGGAGCAATGAACATAAGTAAAATGTGTGTCTTACGACATCTCGTGTAAAACATTGACACGTGTGAATAGTATAAACTAAGAAAAATGCCAATTTCACCAAATCCAGATGTAAACCCGAACAAGATACAGGCACTTATTTGAATAATCAATAGCTCTTGTTTAATGTAATAACGACGCAATGATGTATTTTTTTTGAGATATTTTGAGATGTTTGCTTGCGTGCGAATAATCGTTCTAATCCTCAAAAAAGGGGTAAGACTGATTGCGTCCAAACACTATTGCAATTTTTTTTTAGTCTTAATTTATAGATCACTAGCTCAGAAACGATCCCACACTGTGAAGGATTTAATTACTACAACTAATTAAACTCCTTTAAAATCAACTAGTTGACTACAATTATCACACGCAACTTCTCAGCGCCACATCAAAACGTCTCTCCCCAATCGTCCCGTATTGCCTTCTGATAACCAGGTGATAATTTCAAAAATTTTAGTACCAAACTATACATAAAGAGTGTATTTTCTACTAACTTAATAAACAAACAAGTAAAATGAGTTGCCTATGTATCTGGATTAAGTTTCTACAAATTACAGGATTTAATAATGAAAACGTTACAATATTTTAATATTTATCAATTTCAATTAGTAACCTTAGTTTTATTTTTGCTATAAGATAGCAATATTTCTATTCTTTTATTTTTATCATATGCCAATATCCCGTATTTTTTGAAATATTTCAATGATAAAATACGCATTTCAGACATAAATTGATAATCAACGAGGCTGGTCTTTGATTGTATGGGGAGGAAGTGTCAGAGAAAATGTTGTTGATTTGAATTTTTAATGGCCATCTCAATGGATTTATGTAATTGAATTTTTTGCCTAATTTAATTGGTAATATACCCCATCATACAAAAGGAAATCGTGATTTCAGCAGGATGGAGTCTTTCTTTCACATTCTTCACGAGATGTCACATCATATATTGATGAAATATTTCTGAACCAGTGGACTGGTAAGGATTAATCATTTAATCTGACCAGACTTGACTTTTGGCCGTGTGTATATGCAAGAGAAAGGGTATATAACGATCCACCAACGTTGCATAGAATAGTGGATTCGTTTGCAAACATTTCACCTCAAATGTTGAAGAGTGTAAATGGAAAACACATTGAACTTTTTATGTTTTTCATTTTTGTAACTTTTTACAAATTTTTCAATATTCAGTTTGGGTTATTTTTCATTAAATCATTACCATTCCCTTCTTCGGAACATAAAAATGTAATTGTTTTTTTATTTGTTAAATGTGTCGAAAACTACGGGGTTTAGAAGTTGGATACCAACAGTAAAAATTAAAGAATTAAAGAGAAGAAAAAATTCTATCTTATAGCAAAATAAAACAAGGGTCTTTCTATTTTTAAAAAAACGATTTATAACCCTTTGTGTTTTTAAAAATTTGCAATTCTGTTGCGAACACCTTCTAATTTCTAATTATTAAAATGTTGCCCTTTATTCGGTTTTAACATTGCTACTAATATTTGTTTATTAAATTTATAAAACAAAGTTGTTATAATTTTTTCAAATAAGATCTGATTTGGCAACACTGACAAGGAATAAAAAGATAATTAAATGGCTATGTAGAGGGCGATCACAGGATGTTCTATTAACAAAGCCATGTTTTTTGCCATCCCATAAAAATGGAACTCTATCTGCATTATTAAAAATAATTTTACGAAATAGACCTTTATAAACCATTTATGTTTTTATATAAACTTTGTTTACCTATCTCCAACGGGCTACCCGCTAAGAAAGAACAACGCACTAATGAAGAACCCTGTATATTTACATAATCTTATTTTACTAATTTAAGTAAATTTAAATAAATTCTTCCTATTTTTATTCTATTTGTACATACAAAAACTAATCAAATATTAATGAGTAAAAGCGGCAAAGTTTAGAATACGTAGGAAGGGAAAATTGACATTTTGTCAAAGTTTACTTGTAATATTTGTTTAAATTACATAAGAAGTTGGAGGTACAATGGCTATAGTTCATATTTTGTAATTGTAATTTTCCAATTCCATTAAATCAACTTTAGGCGCAATACGAAGATTTTGTGTATAACTAAGTAGGTAATAATTTAATATTTGACAATTAATTTCAATGCCAGGTCTATAAAAACACAAACTAATGGTTTCTGATATTTTATTTTATATAAATTAGAATAAGTTTTAAATGATAAGTAAATATCATATTAGCTTTTTCACAAAAAAAATGAATTTTCTTCGATTGTTATAACTTTAGTAACGTTTGTTAATGCTAATCGTTCTCATTCTTATTCACGAAGATTTTTTTAAATTGTGAACAAATTCAGTTTATACATTTTCCGTGTTTTCTTTCAATCTACACAATCAGAATGTTTACCAAAAATACGTTTGCAAGATTTACAGGTGTCGTATTTTAGTTGTAAGATTTAACTTTGTCGTCAATTGATTTGATTGTATGCGTCTGTCGTATGCTTTCTCCTTTAAAAATCGTCACTAAATTTTATTTAATCAAGAAATAACTCTTGAAAAATGTTCAGAGACAAATTATACGAAATAATTGCATTTCCGTATGATTTGTGTGAGAACACGTGACGTACTGTTTTTTCTTGCCCACATACATATGTATATGGTTTTCGTTTATCTGTTCCCTGAAGTGCCTCCAACTTTTTTTCAAATGGTATGTCAAGTGACACCTCGTTTGAAAGATTTTTTTTCAAGGAATACAACACGCTATTTATTAATTAAATATTTTAGTGATAAAAAAATTGAAATCAGTTTTATAACTGAATACTATTTAATGCCATACGCGTTTAAAATGGACACCGTTTCTTTTTGTGCAAATCGTTGATAACATGCATCTCTCTCTATTTTGTAACATTTTTGGAATGATTTTTCATGCTGTATACTGCCATGATGAAAATGAGAATTAACCCAGCTAAAGCAAATTTTTTATTTACAACTTAAAAATGTATGTGGCTATTAATAGAGCTACATCTATGTCATTTAGCTATCCTAAAAGAGAAATTACCAATAATTATGTCAGAAATTGTAATTTCTTACCCTTGTCGAAAATACCGATAATGAGGTATCTTTGTAAACACTTCAAAAGTGTAAAGTGAGTGTTATGGATGAGAAACATTGCTCATTTAGAACATGTTTGTGTAAAAATTTGGGAGAAAATCCGTCTTTGTAGAAATTCAATTAATCTATAATTACAACAAAATTAATTTAAAACCGTAAATAATATGTTATAGAGGAATATAATAATAATAATAATAACGGTTTATTGGTTCCACAACTATAAATATATATTTATTTACAATAGAAGTAAAAGGATACCAAAAGGAAATCTGTCAGACTAGTTTCAAAACCGTCTGTTAGTTCCGTTAAGCATACCTTGAGTTAAATCAATAGCTGACTATAGCCGTATATGCACCTATTTATGAAAATTAATACAGATAATTTCATTCCCCGTCGCACACACCGACCCTCGCCGCCTTCACGAAGCGATAAAATAATTCAACGACACTCGGAGATTAATTTGTTTAAAATTAAATTTCTAATTTTGACTTTGTAGGTATGGAAAGACAGCCTAAAACATGTTGAAGGTATATTGCTGTGAACTCTGTAGATATTATAAGAGAAGGATCTTTTAAATACTTGAAGTTTATGCCTTGGTATCTGAATTAAGTCTTTACGGCGGATGTTAACATTGTGTACATCTGTCCGGAAACGGACTTTATAGTAGAGATACGGAGGAGTTTTATTAATCAGGATCCGAAAACAAAGACTCGCCCAATGCAGAAACCTACGTTGTGACATGTTTAACCATCCACACCATCTTAGTGTATGTGATATATGTTCACGTTTTCTAATTCCATAAATAAATCGAAGACATGCATTCTGTAATCTTTGTATTTTCTTACCATCAGCGGCATCGATACAAGGGTGATATACAACATCACAGAAGTTTAACCGAGATAAGACTATGGAATCACAGAGCATAATTTTAGTTTTTAGTCAAGAGAATGTCTGTTGGTATATAGCAATCTTAGCGCGCCATAAGAACCTTGAAGAACTTTAGTTATATGAGTTTTATAGCGAAGTTCCAAATCAAAAAACAACACCAAGATTTTTACATATTTCTGTGAGTGTAGCAATTGACAATTTATATAAAGTTTAATATCAGACTTAACCAAATCGCGCAAATTTCTATTACCAAACAACATTACAAGTGATTTTAGTGGGTTAAGTGTTAATGAATGACATATAGAGTAATTGTATATGTTAGCTAGATCTTCATTTATATACAACAAAGCCCTATCGAGTTGCGACGAAGGAAAAGAATAATAAATCTGTGTATCATCCGCGTACATATGATATTTGCAACGTTTTAATGTATTCGATAGAAATGAGGTATATATTAGATATAAAATTGGTCCTAGAATAGATCCCTAAGGAACGCCTGAGGACACATTATACGGGCTAGACAGATTTGTATTAATTTTTACTTGTTGTACTCTATTACTTAAATAACTACGAAATAAACCCACTGCATTTACTCCAAGGCCAATGTAATGAAGAATAGCTAGCAATAACTTATGATCAATAGAATCAAAAGCTTTGGAATAGTCCAGCATAACGAGTAGAGTAAGTTTGCCTTCATCTGTCGATCTAAGTATATCATCCGTCACACTCAACAAGGCTGTAGAACAAGAATATCCTTTGCGAAACCCGGAT
This sequence comes from Abscondita cerata, assembly GCA_030710515.1. Taxonomy (NCBI): domain Eukaryota; kingdom Metazoa; phylum Arthropoda; class Insecta; order Coleoptera; family Lampyridae; genus Abscondita; species Abscondita cerata. The sequence continues at coordinate 50,860 of JALBCR010003870.1, read as the reverse complement.
TGATTAACAGGTAGAATGTTGTGAGTATTTAAGTATTTTCGAATCTGTGATGCCATCACCTTTTCACAGATTTTTGATAAAGTAGGAAGGATACTTATTGGTCTTAAGTCATTAAACGATTTAGGAGCACGAGTTTTGGGTATTGGGATTACTATAGATGCTTTCCAGCAGTCCGGAAATACAAATTTGTAAGACAATAATTTATAATGTGCCGCAAGTAAGGAAGAATGTGAGGACAGCAAAGTTTTATAAGCCTTATACTTAGATCATCAGCACCAGTGGACAAAGACTTAATGGAATCGAGAACCTTGGCAACAACAGGTTCGGTCACTTCCAAAATTGAAATTCTCTAGATGCTACACACAATTTATTCTTATTATAAAATTCAATAAGATTCTCATCTGGTAAAGATTTATGAACAGTAAGAAATGACAATTTAAATGATCCACATTTTGCAGACGCAGAGGAATATCAGGACGCCCCATTCCTTTGTAAATATTGTTCTTTTAAGGTCTGACCATAATTGCTTAGGAGTTTAGTTTCAAAGAAGTTTTTAAGTAAACGCGTTTCTCCTTGCGTACTGCAAAAGTAGCATAATTCCTTAACTGTTTATAATATGACCAATCTTCAGGTCTCTTGAATTTTTAAATTTACTATAAGCCTTATTACGAAGTGAAAAAAATTAACTTAACGTTATCTGTTATCCAAGGTGCTGGTGGTCTGTTGAAAGATCTAGTAATGAAAGGGGCGTGTATGTTAAATAAAGATAGAATCCATGGTTAAAAAAAGAAACTTTGTCATTTACATCATTCATGTCGAATATATAATAGAAAGGTATCGATTGCAGATCACTAGTAAATCTATTTATGTTAAACTTTTTAAAACACCTGAAGGTTTTCGTCACCTCAATATTACATATCGATTCTAAGTCTAGCTCACAAAATACCAATCTGTGATCCGAAACATCATGCATATCTACAACGCCGGCGTCGATAATAGTCGAGTTACTACTAAACGATCACGTAATCAATTAGCGTTGCAGATGTATTTGTAATTCTAGTAGGAGAAGAATGATTTGTATCAAATTGAAGAATTCCAAAATTCATATGAAATTTTTAAAATATCATTATCGTGGCTATTTAACGCGTCTAAATTAAAGTCTCCCACACAAACCACCTCATCTGCCGCAAATGTTAATCTAGATAACCACTTTTCTAAAATTAGATAAAAAGTCTGAAATATTTTTATGAGGTAGTAAATAATTCCTACTACAATTTTTATTATTTAATTTAATTTTTAGCCAAACCTGTTCAATAAAATCCGATATCTCTTCATAAAGTATTGTAAATGTGTAATGACTCCGTGAAATAGAGACCAACACCACCTCCTCTTTCCCACTCTAGCTAAATGACAAAAGTTATATCCTTGTAAGGTCACAATGTTAACTTATCACTATTTTTTTTCCATCCATGTCTAAGAGATACCTAACAAATCAAGCTCCATAATCACTCCAACAGTTTCCATACAGAATCCAGATGCGCCGTTAAGGAACGAACATTTAAGTGAGCAAATTTCATCTACAATTTAAAGTATTGTTTATACATACAAGTATTTAAAACAGGGTTGTCGGGTTACATCACGTTGAAAACCATGATTTTGATATATCGTGATATGCACTGCGAAAATCAGTGATCTGCAACTATATAAATTGAAATTATTAACAATTATGGTAAGTACGAACAAGTGAGTGCAATTTCACTAACAAGAGACCAAAATCTTTTTATTAATTTTTTTTGTCTTAAAGTAGACCGCCAATAAGTACAGGTAGGGTTGCAAAGAACAGCAAGGCATTTCTAAGAACGTATCAGCCACGTAAATATAACTAAATTAAGTGATTACAAGCAAATAAAGTTTATGACTTATATAACTGATCAGAAAGAATACAAAAATTTCCACAGTAGAAATTAAATTTATGAAAATTGGATGAATGTCAATTCAAACGCTAATAATTATTTATGCAAATAAGAAACAAAAGAAGTGAATTAGTAATTATTATAGGGCTTACAAACATAAAATTTGTGTATCCGTAAATTTTAACAAAACAATTAGTTATATCTGTCGCAACTTAGAACGTGAGTACAAAGATGTAATCAAAAACATGTTTTTCACTACTAGCTGTCATAACACAGTCCGTATTAAATCGCCAATTAATGCAGGTTTGTGAAGTTGAACTTTTAAAAGCTACGAGTCAATAAAAAAATTTTATTAACACAGGGTCAATAATAAAACAAATTTGGTAGTCCAAAGCCGACTGTGCGTTCTCAGTTAGTTGATAAACATAACCTCACAACTTCAAGCTACACAAAAATTCAAACAATTAAACAATTTTTAATTTATGAATACAAATAACGTTAGAAAGTTCAAACACATTGGTAAGTTAGAAACAAATGGCATTTACTATCTATTTATAATAATAGTTTGTCGAACAATTATTATAGGTCACATTAATTCCCGAAGAACTAGTGATCGAAGAAGTATTAGCTACATTTTACTATATGAAGGTGCAGTGTTGCACTTTCAACGACACTTTCAACTGACTGTTGATGTTGATGCAGAATTAGACGCAGTGGCAGCATAATGGCACGAAGGAGACTGAATAAGTTTGAAACGAAGGTTCGCTTGTAGCATTGACGCAATCCGTTTCTTGTCAGTAAGAGATTGTTCAACATATCCCTCTGCTACGTAGAGCTTTCCAGCCTCCTAGGCGTTTCAACGATAAATATCGCCACCGCTTTCTACTAACATGGTCGCAGAGGTACGTCTTAAGGAATGACCAGAATAACAATCTGCATCTTCTAATTTAGATATTGGCAACTACTTTTGGCACATTACTGATAGTATTATGACCTATATTTTGCTTGGTTGGTTTACCACCATGAAATCTTATAAAAATCTTTGCATATCTGAAGTTGGTCGAGTGCCTGCATATTTTAACACTACTTTAAGCCACAGTGGATCAGTTATGACAAAGTTCCAGCTAGTGTCATTTTACTATTTGGAATGGTTACTGACAAGATCATTTCCTCGTACATCAACATCTCTGAACATCATTTTCTAAGTTCATCTGTTCTACAAGCCCCTGCTATTCCAACGACCAGAATTGCCTATAGAAAACTAGATTATTCTGTAAATTCTTAACAAAAATTTTCTACATTTACCTTTGTAGAAAGAAAAGTCATCAGGTGCTTCAGTCAAGAATTTTATAATTTGTTCTCTGGAAAAACAGGTGCCTTTTTGCTTTGTATGATCTATTTGCCTTTTTAAAAGATATAAGTTTTGGATACTTTCGCAATCAATATTCTCTCGAATTGCAAGGGTAGATTTTAACATTCAAAATGTTGACCATAAAGTAGATGCCTTTTTACATTTGCGTGCTCCTGAAAATACCAACAGCACGTTTTCTATTACTGTAGTAACATTTTTTGTGTGACACCAATCCTTGAAATCCTTGTATGCTTTTAAATATAAATGTTTGATTTTTCTGGAAGCAATTTATTGTATACTTGTTTTGCAGCTTGTACAATTCTGGAGGATTACACCCTTCACTTTCATCACTAGACATGATAAAATGTTGTGCATTAAAATAGTAATTGCAAATTTGAAGTACACTTTTTCAAAATATCTGATATAAACAAATAAATAGTGATTTCTATTAAAATTAAAGACTAACATATTTTCATAGTTTTACAATTCAAAAAATTAAAATACTTAATTAAGTTTAGTAGCTAGTAGTGAAAAAATGAGTATATAAACTACGGTAGTGAAGGTCATTATTGCCCTTGCTGATTATGTTTGCTATTGCTCGGGACATAAACTTCAGCGGTCGGGCAATAATGACTTACTTCACTACCTAGGTTTATAATATACTATTACTAAGATAGCATCATTACTTTGATTTATATGTAAGTGTTTATTTAAATCCGAATCGTTTTCCAAATTTGATAATTTATTATTTAATTTCACAAAATTTTACCTTCATAAGACTATACCTGTTTATTAGATAAATTCAACTTTTTTATAACATCCCTTAATAATTTATTAGGGTCACTTTAGTAAGATCTTGGATAACAATTTTGTATTTTTCAAAGTTTCTTATTAGAAAATATTTTACTTTTCGTATCCCTTCTTACGATTTACATTAATTGGTCCAGCCTGGCCTTTTTCACCATTTAATCTGTTACTACAGTCGATCAATTTCTTCTTTACATATACTATGTTAGTGAATTTTTACAAAGGTTGATGATCTTTTCGGCGTTCTCTTTTCAGTATTATCGTCTTCTTGTATTCCAAATATGCGTAAGTTGTTTCGCCGTGAATATTGTTCATTTTTATCAAATTTCCGTTTAACTTGATTTAAACTAAGCTCTTCACCTGTCTTCCAGCTCATTGATCTGATCACTTGAGTATTTTTTCTCTTCAACAGTGGCGGTTATCTTTTCCCCGTTCTTTGCAAAATTAATTCATTGTTCAATATTCTTTTCGACGACTTATTTTCACAAAAACTTTCCCCTTTATTCATCTGATTTTATGGATTTAAGGCATCTTTAGCGACATAATTACTATAATAAATAAGTATCCTGAACTGACTTACACCGCCATACGTACGCCTCTAGCAGCTTTCCCATCTATACTATATATTGTACCTGAGGAATCAATTCCTTCCCCGCCAAAATTTCAATTAAGCATTGCACTGAAAATGGAATCAACGAAATAGAATTTTACGTTTTGAAAATTTAAGATGACCCTCGTTGCCAAGAAAATTAAAATTCAAAAACAACTGTAAAAAGTGGACACACTGAGTATGTCTTATTTAAAATAAAAAAGTATAGTTAAGTTATGAATCGTTAATTGATACTTCAAATTTAAATCATCTTTTAAAAATTAATTAAAATAACGACCAATGATCGGGTATCAAGCCCAAAATTTTTTGAATTTTCTGATTTGATCTAAAATGGCCTTATCCAATTGTACGGTACTTGAGGGAACAGTCGATTTTATTGTCTCATGACCATGTCAGTTTACCTTATAATTGGAAATTTAAATTATCCAACCCAAGTTCATTCAGTATTAACAAATATTCCCCCCCCCCCCCCCCCCCCCCCCCCCCCCCCCCCCCCCCCCCCCCCCCCCCCCCCCCCCCCCCCCCCCCCCCCCCCCCCCCCCCCCCCCCCCCCCCCCCCCCCCCCCCCCCCCCCCCCCCCCCCCCCCCCCCCCCCCCCCCCCCCCCCCCCCCCCCCCCCCCCCCCCCCCCCCCCCCCCCCCCCCCCCCCCCCCCCCCCCCCCCCCCCCCCCCCCCCCCCCCCCAGACAGTAAGAAACCTTACCGACTATTAAATTTTTAATAAAGTTCACACCATTAACCCAAATAATTACAAATTTATAACGAATTTTTTCAAAATTTTAAACTCTGACATAATGGTGATCCTAGATAATGCTAAATTCGTCCGCATTTGCAGTTCTTAAACGAGTCACATTCAAATCCCAAAACGTACTATTATTTTTAATTTTTTCAAAAATATTTTAAATTGTGTACAGCCCACCGGGTTTAAACAAATATTTTATTTTTATAAATTTTAAAATATTTAATTCATAATTTTTGGGCTGTGTCTTCCCAGGGGAAAGAGGGAAGTCTTTGCAAACCCGATTTGTCGTTTAACATACCTTTTAATTTGAAAAGAGTCAAATTAGTTGGACACTTTTGTGAACAGGTAAAGCAAAACAATACTGTATTTAATAATGTCCAAAAAATGGCATTAACGTATTTATCGGTTTTATTTTGCAAAAATTGCTTAATTGAATGTATAGATTTTACACCTCTGTAATGTCAGTGACCAATCTTTAAACTAAATTGAATTTATTTATATACAGGGTGTCCCATATGTTAACCATATTTTCAGTTAGGTTAACTATTTCATTACCGAAAATTGTAAGGTTTTTAAATCAATTCCACGAAACCCTGCTTTTACATTTTTTTTAGTCATTAGTTACAAAACCCATTTTAAATTATTTGCGTATTACTTGGCAACATAACTCACTTCTAGAGATTTAATTAGAAAGATTATTTCAGGATTGGGTCAAGCCAAAATATTTATAAATTAAATTCTATTCCAAGTAGATTTATTTTCATTTTCGACTACATTATTATATTTCTCAGGAGAATCTACAAATTCTCAGCACTTACACTTGTCCTAGGACATCCTGAAAAACCATTTCTACAAAAGATTTAATTTTATATTAAATCCAAATCAAATCAAATTTTATTGTTCTTATATAATTAAACAAAGGATTCGTTTTCTATATTTCAATACAATTCCTGAAACCTATCCAACCATTCCCCCTTACTTCCCTCTCCTATTGTTTCCCTTTTTCTTTTTCTTTCCATTTCCATCCTTATCCTTCTTTCCCTACCTTCTTTATTCATTGTATCCATTTCCCCCTTTTTCCCCAAAACCTCTTCAATCCATTTCCTCTGGTCTCAGGTCTTCACATTTTCCTTCCTTATGTTTGATACTCTTTCCTTTCCCCCACACAATATACATACCCATCTCTTCATCCCTCTACTTCAGTATTTCTTCTTTTGATTATTTCCTTGTATTTTCCATTATATTTCCTTCTTCTTTTTTATTCTTCTTTCTGTCATTCGTTGTGTATTCTTATTTCCGAATTATTATCTCCTCTACTAAACTCTCTTTACCTGTTCTCTTATTCTCGTTATCTCTTCTCTCGACGTAACCACCTCTTTGATAATATTTATTTATACCTAATGTTTTAACATTGGCTATTACGTTCCTGAAGCACAATTAGTTTCATTTTGGACTCGATACTAGAAATGAACTCAAGAACAGTTAAGTCGTCTTTAAGAGTGGACACGTAGTGGTCAGCTGATAAAGAAAGATATTGTACACTGTTGTGGGAGTTTTGGACAAATTTTTTTGTCGGTTAGTGGAATACCATAGAGCTTCTGCAAGGATATGTACAGTTTTGGACTGAAATTGCTGTATGGTTTTCTCCGAGTTGGTTAGTACATCTTCACAATTGCAAAATTTGTTTTAATTCAAATTTATAAATTAACAACTAGTTTGGTTAATTTTAATGCGTCATTCATCGAGCCACTCGTTCATTAGTGAATTTATTAGTGTATATAATCAGATTCTTGAGTATTGTCTAGATGAGTAGATAGAATAGCAGCGTCATCCGCAAAAGTGACGATAAGGTATTTGTAGTTTTTGGCAAGTCAACAGTAAAGGTCAGCTAAAGTAGGCGACCAAGAACCCTATCTTGTGAAACACCGGACTTTATAGGATAAAGATTTTGTTGTTATAGTTGGTAGAGAAATCTAACAACTGAAAGATATCATTTAAGGAGAAGATATAATACAGTAGTATTTTCGCAACTCGAACTGGTGCAGGGTAGAATTGATGAGGTACATACATGTATCTTTTAACATTCATTTTAGGTATAATTTCTCGGTGAGTTTTTCTAGTGTAGGTAGAAAACTGATCCGTTGGTATGAAATCACATTTTATAGTGCTTTGCCAAGCTAAAAATTATTATTACATTGATATTTTATAGTAGACTTGCTTAAATATGCCAGCAAAATGGGTTGATTAGTAAGGTTAATTAAAAACAAATATTTAGATGTTCTCACAGCTTGTGTTTATTATGTTTGAATTGAAGGGTAAGAACGCAGTGCCGCAAAAGTATCTGCGAGGTTTGTTTAAGATTTGTGAAAGTAGTTAAACCTAGCTATTGACAATCCGATAAGGTAGATTTTCGTCATTTAAGTTAGCTTATTGTAGTTTACTTTTACCAACCCACTAATAAAGGCCTTTTTTAAATATATATTTTAAAGACAATACCACTTAGTAAACTTTAAAAGATTTACCTCTATCTCGTCGATCTTCTTTGAAATTCATTTATCTAGAGAGAGTGTTTTTATTATTCTCGTATAAACAATCGGGTACCACATTAACTTTGTTTTCTTATGGATGTCAAAATGAAATAGCAACAGACAAGTGCCAACCTTGCTAAAGGTTTGGAAATGTCTCTGACTTTATATAACCATAATAAAGAATTGTGACTATAAAATTATAACTTTAAAATGTACAACATTAACATAGAGTCTAAATTTTCTAAAGGGTTACAATGCTGAGAAATTTTAATTCTGCAACTTAAAAATTTTATTACTAAAACTTTTCCAGGAACATATCAGGATGTGCGTGTGGAAGGTGCAAATGTTCAGAATGAAGTTAGGTACTATTGAAGACGACGTTTTGTATTCCAAAGTGAGTGGTTTCTTCTAGATAGCTAGATTAAGTGAATCTTACATAATCTAGTCACTGACCTGGACTAATGACTGGTTAAAGAAGTGTTACATAATGACCTAAAAGATGCACTTATTTTAGGCTGCGAAACGTCGCCTTTACTAGAACTTGAGTTTAAATTCCAAACATTTGCAGCTTTCGTAAAGAGTTTAGAAGTCTTGATACTTTGCTGGCTAAATTTTAGACGAAAGCAAATTTATTTACCCCATAACATTTTTTATGTGTAAGAGTGTGACTTGTGTTAAAACAACTTTTAAACCCATCAATCTTGTATTGGTTTTTCAAAATTTGGATACGGTAGTATAAGTGCCAACGATGCCATCAAGGAAGAAATTTCCTGCAACAGGAGATCATACATAAAAATATTTCCATGCTTTTTACGTTTTCGGCCTTGGAAGCTTTACACGGTCCTAACCTTTTCAGGATCTACGTTTAATCTATTGTTGTCCGTTGTTGTTGACTAGAAGATTTATTTTCGTCTTTATTGAATATGTTTGTGCTGTAACAGCTTTTAAACCCATCGAGTTTGTTATCGGTTTCTAAATTTGGATACAGGAGTATATGTGCAGACGCCAACAAGGAATAAATCACCTGCATCAGGAGACCATACATAAATATCTTCTCATGTTCTTAACGTTTTTTACACGCTCTTAACCTATTCAGGAACTAAATTTAACCCATTTTTGTCTATTTCAGTTATTGACTACAAAATTCACTTTTGTTTTTATCGATAGTCAAACCAGAAGAAACAGCAAAGAACAACTGTCGATGGCGTTATTTAAATATTTTACCGCCATTACCATGTATACGTCCGCAGTCATTATCTATTTTAATAATTTTTTTATAAAAAGCAGCCTTCGCAATTAATATACAATTATATTTCAAGACTTTCTTTTTGGGAAAACTTTGTGAAATCATTTAAAAACTTCTACTATAACCCATTACATCTTTGTTGATGACTAATCGCTAAAAACTCTAGTTTTTCTTTACGACTAAGCATTTAATTTCTTGCGCAGTACTCGGGTGCCTTCTTATAGCTGATTTCATAACGTTCTCTCTGCACCACCGAGAGTCTTTATGAAGATTAAAATTCTCTTGCAGTTGTTGTTTATCTTCTGGTCTACTTGGATGTGCAAGTAAATAGAAAATATTACGAAACAAACTACGTCACACAGTGTACAAAAGACCTACACACACAAACAGGTACCTTTATGTATGCTTTATCGAATTATTACCCAAGCCAAAACTATGGTATAATCAAGACTCTGACGAAACAAACTCAACGGATTTGTGAACAGAGAATCTTCAGGTGGAACTCAAATACCAGATGCATTTGATGCTAACGGGTACATTAGGAAAAATATCGAAAAATCAATGAGGTCTGAAAGAGCAAGAGCGTCCGAATCCAAGAGTCAATTTACTAAATTCCATGCATACTTACCATATTATATCAAAAGTCGCAAAATAATTCTAAAGAGGTACGACACAAAACTATTTTTAAAGTAACCAAGAATATTCAACAGATTACCAGATCAACGAAGACCGAAAGTGACCCTGTCTCAGCAGCCGGAATTTACCGTATACCTTGTTCTTGTGGAAAATTATACATAGAAACCACCAAGTGATCTATGAAAACTAGGCTTAAGAACATCGAGCAAATTGTTGTCTAGGACATACTAAAAAATTAGTGGTAGCCGAATATGCGCTTAACAATAGGGATCACAAAATACTCTTCGAAAATTCCAAGTTACTAGCAACGACAAACTTTTAGCCAATTTTAACAGAAAGAAAGAAACTTTGAGATTTAACCAGATCTGGAATCCAATCTGAACAACGGCCGGGCGGTACAGAAAACCGGTTATGACCGAAGCAAGCACCCTTCTTTGGAACCAGTATAAATTCAACTTGCGCTGCTGACCTTATCAGCCTACATCCAACATTGGAGATGGAATGACTTCTGAAGAAGTTGAGCACTCGCGTTGGCCAATCAACGACGGCCATCAGACCCAAATCTAGATCATACAAGTTTGCAAACAGGCCGCGAAAACTTCAACACTTGATTTGTAAGTATTCGCAAATGATTATAATTTTTTAAACAACGTCGTTCGAGCAGGTATACATATATCTCGGTGCATACACATATTCTTAATATTCCTCTTATAGTTGTATTTCCTCTCATAAATTGCTTTGTCTTGTTACTGTCATGTTTTGCAATTTTTTAATAAAGCTATCTTGTATAAATTAATGGCCGAACAATAAGCTTTCTTCGAACCATTGAGCCTGTCACCTGATGTAACATTACATTATGAAGGGTTCGAGCAATTAAGGTAATTAATTGTGCGAACTAATAAGATTCTCTATCTTTTTGAGATTTTAAACCCGGCATCGGTTAATACCTTGCACGATTCCGATTGAAAACTGAATGTATCTTCACTTAAGATTAGTGCTATAAAAGTCTATTTTGTATACATATTTTCTTACTAAACACCTTTTTTCTTTGGTAAAGAACAGTTACATTATCTCTTGTTAAATATTTCGAAGTGGCGCCCCTTGAAAAATTGCTGTACTGTATGAATGGAAAATTGTAATACGACTGAATTAAGATGTAGTTGAGCTATATGTATACGAAAATGGTTAGTGCCTAGTTACCTACACTACGTATGTGTACTTTGGGTTGTATATTCGTCGTCAAAATTACTGAAATGATTAACAAACGTTTGCTCTATATTTTTAGCGACCATATTTTTGTGTAAATACCTTCAGTTCTTTTTTTCATTTACAATTTTTACTTTTAATTGACGATAGCATTTTGTTTATTATTAAAACTTTGTCATTAATTGTTTCCTGTATGGTGTTTGATTTTCAACACAAAAAAAAGCTTTTAATTAACTAATTATAATTTTTTTAAGTTGGGTTCGGTTTTATCCGTAAAATTTATTTCAACTTTGCGATAATTTATAACTTGTTTTAACTTTTTTGGTTGTCTTAAACGATCTTGACAAGAAATATTATAAAGAATTGGGACAATAAATCGATGGAGTACATTTGAAGTATATAATTTTTCTCTCAAATTGTATTAGCGACGTCTGATAAAGTTATCTTTGCAATAAATTTTGCTAAGTCTATTTCCTAGAGTCTAGTACGGTTTCCTTTTTATTCTTAAATTATTAAATTAGTTAATTAAAAATTATTCAAGTGTAAGATTTTATTTTCATTTGTCACTCAGAAGCACAAAGAAATTGTCGCATTTTAATATAAAATACAAAATTATCTTTACAATTTTATTTTGCGTTTAAAGAAGTTTTACACTGCTCTGACGTTCGTAAATATCCCATTCTTTGGTAGTAGCGTAAAACGGTAAGGTTTAAATTCTACAGGAACATTAGTATTAGTGTGCAAAGATAATTCGTATTTTTTTAACAAAATTGTTAAAGCAACTTTAAGCAGATTTATGCAAACCGAAAGCCTAAAGTATAAGTTTAGTGTTATTTGCATTTTAATAGTGTATTAATTAACAATACAAGCTCTAGGACCCTCCCCAAACGGTAAGTACGTGCAAGGACTTTTAGAACTTTTTCTTTCGAAAAACGGTCAGGATCAAACTTTTCCGGTTTGAGGTGGAATTCTGATCTCGATGGATTCTAAAATAGAAACGTCAATTACGTAGCTTTAGACTACGCCTGTTCTGGTCTTCTTTGACCACTTCCAGAAATACGAATACTTCCTTAAAGTTTCTATAAATTTCAGCTTTAATAACCATTTCTTGTAATAATGTTGTAATTAATCTCTTCCGTAATATATTAAAGGTTGTAGCCAGGGACGTATTAAGGACCCTGGGTCTCTTTTGGTAGATGTGAATGTGCAGAAGTAAATCTCAAGTTACTGGTAGGGCAACGTTACGCACTTCAATGTGAGTGCTCTTTTTTGGCCAATGACACCTTAAGCAAGTTTTGCCATATCTATTGACAAACTTATCGACCTTAAAGGAAACACTACTTTGGGGCGCGAAACGTCGCCATAACCAGTAAACTGAGTTTTATTTTTGCACAACACACCTTCTAATAGAAGTACAGGGTCCTGAATACGTCGCTGTCTACAGTATTCAATTTGTTAAAAAATATAGTGTTACTTGTTAAAAGGTATATAAAGTGAGTAATGAATTTATGTTCTCGTGTGCCATTAAATTAATTTATCTAATTTAGTAATTTATCGCGATTCCTAACATTTTGGCGGAGTCGGTAGGATTATTTATTGTCGGAAAATTGCTGAAAGGTAAAAGTTAATTCACAATGAACACTACGAAGTTGTTATGTACCTACCACAGTTCGAAGAATGTTTACGAAAGCTTATAACGAGTTTAATACGGAAATTCTAAGTGATCCTGTTGATTTAACGTGTGTTATTGAAATTATTTAAAAAAGTGTTGACAATCAGGATCAAAGTTAACGGGTTAGACCACATCATCGAAGTAAACTGCTGAGTGTAAAGACATCGGAAAACGACCTCGCTAATAAATATGAAGAGGTGACGGGTACCAGAATCATCTAACGGAATTGGAAGTGAGAAGTTCACCAAATTAAAACCGTAAACTCGGAGCGTGACTTCCAGAAAACCGGTAAATCCAACTCACCTGGCAATCGAAAAAGTACCGGTTTAAGAACTAAAGTGGTTTCGTATTGTTCACGATGACGGGTCAATGTCACCGGAACAAAATTTTTAGTACCTTATCCATTCTACCGCGGAGAAGTCATCAGCACGAGAAGTAGTTGAGAGTTTATCTCCGAGCAGAGAAAATTACGACAAAGTGATTGAGTACATAAAAACTCGATTTGGGCAAGATGAATTGCTTGCGGAAATCTATGTTTGCGATTTTTAAAACACGTCCTTAACAATAATCGTGGAAAGAAAACGATAAATTGGAGACACGGTTGGGAGCTGGGCGGTTGATGGAATTTTTGAAAGTGAGAGTCATAGTAAAATGCGAATTAATCCTTCAATGCAAAAGAGTATCAATACAATCAAAAGAGCGGTCAAATGAGGAAAAAAAGGAATGGTCAGGAAACCAACACACCGCTATAAACTTGGTCAACAACTCCTCTAAGAGGTCCTGCATTTTCTGTGAAAAAAAAATCATTCAAGTGAAAATTGTAGCAATGCACAAAGTACAACTTACAAACAGAAACAGAAACTTTGTTTTATTTGCTTCATACCTGGACATCTGCGAAAAAAGTGTCGAAGTAAACAGAATTGTCGAAATTGTTCTCCTTGTCATTTTCCCCATTGTGTGTAGTGGAAAGGACGTTAAGCCTCACGAGAAGGCAAGTGGAAGTGAAAGAACTGAAAACGGTGTGAACTTGTCAAACCAGAATGTAGAAAATTTTTTCTTTCCATCGTTACTGGTGAAGCTCAAGGGTAACAACGTCAATGTTATAGTGCGTGCAATTGTGGAATTAGAACATGAAAAGGTGCACCACTGCGGCGTGGGAACATTACTTACGATTTTACGTGAACGCTACTGAATAATTGAGTCTAGAAGATTGGTTTGGAATGTCATTCACAGCTGTAGAAAGTGACGCAAGTTAGTCGGCAAAAAAACCACCCTTGCCACTCAATCGTGTTCTAGATGCTTCCGTGTTTGAGATTCTGGAAATGGACCTGAAAAACCGTTGTATTTAAAGGATGGGGTGAAGTCTTGTTTTGTCATATTTACACCGAATTCTACCTCAGCAATGGAGAGTTTCCGCTCCGAAAGAAGTGTCAGTCATCATCTTATTCTGATAACGAGACAAACCTAGTTGGAGCACGCAACAAATTCTTGAAAAGAAGGGTGCAAATTGACTGGCAGCTCTTACCACTTGCAGCTTCTTGGTAGGGAGGATGGTATGAAATCACCGTAGTGACGGTGAAAAAAAAATTAGTGCGACTGCTACAGATTACACTGGTTAATTTCGAGAAACTTGCCTCTCAGATGACCTAATGGGTATGACACCGCTCCCCTGACATTTTTCTTCGCTATATCAACGCGGAAGGAACCCTCCAATGCCAGTATCAAGTGAACCCAATGTCAATTCCGAGAGGAGTACAGGAAGCGACAGAAGGTACTCGAGCACTTCAAAATCGTTTCGGAATGAGTCCTGGGTGTTCTTATGCATAACTGCTAAGAAAAACCCAAGTCGTCAAGTAAAAGTAGGAGATCTTGTCATGGTAGAACAGGAGAACAAGAAGCGGATTCTTTAGCCGCTAGTTTAATTTTTTTGATAGCGTTGATAAAATTTCTTTTCGTACGTGATCTTGTATGTACGGATCAAACCCAACTCAAACAAACAAAAGTAAAGCAAAGTTAATGTTGTTTGTTCCACGTTAACATTTTGATTCCATTTTGTTTTCAATTCGATTAACAACTGGATTAAGTCTGTACTTGTCATTCCGTTTTACCACGTTATTCCACAGTTTTTTTTACCAACCTGGTAAAAAAATTGGTATAATTCTTTCCAAAGACTTCAATTCCTAATTGCAACGGTATATTAGGTATCGCAAAAGCTGATCACGTTTTCAGGCGTTGCAGCCACGAGATGTAATCAAAAACTTTTTTATCAAGTTTATGAAAGTCAGAATTTGGATATTTGATGTAGTCACAATCGACTCCAACTGCGCATAGACCAATAACATTTACACTGTAGCAAATAGACAGTTTTCTTACTTCGATTACCTTGTTTGTTTTTATTATTGTCTCCATTGGTGGAATCCGCAATGAATCGACATAAGATTTAATTTTCCAAAGGTACCTAAATGCCGGTGACAATTGCGATTGAAGATTTCTCCATTGTTCTCTGCCAAGCGAAAATAAATTGGCACTAAGTGGATCATCTTTTAGGTTGTGGTAAAATCAGCGATTGTTGAAATGATCAAAATCTTGAATTAAAATGTGTTTTATAATTTTGTGTTTATCGGTAGATATCTTTGTTACGATAATAGGTACATTTCGGTGTGTTTGTGTCCTAAACTTTTTAGTAGTAAATATGCATTTTTGCAGTGTACTCCGGCATACAGTTGCGATGTAATTAATGCTTAAATATTTCCAAAGGGCTTTGTTGTTTGCACAAACAAGACTCCTTTTTTACTCCAATAAGTGAATGCCCATTTATGATGATGATTTATGAAAAATTTTAAAATCGATTTCTAATAATATTCTCATAAAGATCAAATTAATGAACTAGTGCGATTACTGAAATGCGGGTATACGATTTCATCAACAACCTTGAATAAAGTAAATAGATAAAACTCTAATTTTTCTACAAGTTAAACTGACGTAAGATACCTACTATTACTTGACCTCTAAAACTTTTGTCAAGAGTTTACCCAATCATACCGTATTCTAATCTGTACAATTAAAATGCATTCCAAACGTACACTACTTCACAAAACGTATAATTTTTGTGTAACAAAAAATACGCAATAAAAGTTACAAACAGTTTATATAAAAACTTTATTGTGAGAACGACGCTAGTGGTTGCGCCGTCCAGACGGTGGTAATTGCTACTGGGGGTTGAAAAGGCGATTAGTATTTTCTCCATTAGATCAATTTTATGGAGTAAGTTTGTTAAGATTAATTTTGGCAAGCAATAAAACCGCATTAAATTACCTACAGTTAAAGTTTCTCGAGAAAATAATCAAAATATTAAAAATGTTTCTCCTAGGTTTTAATTTTAACTATTCAATTGGTACTAAACCAAATAATTCTCGTGCTTTGTGTTAAAAAGACAAGTAATTAATAATAACGTACGTAGTAACATGTTAAACTGCTTCTTTTTCTTGACTTACAGTATGTAAACACGTTATCTAAAAAACCCCATATCTGATTTTAATGAAACTTGATTTGTTTTTAATAATAATTACTGATTTTGGCTGATTTCACCTAATTTTCTTATCTATATCTTTAAGTATATTAATTGCACGACAAAGCATTCAAAAAAATGTTGTTTAAAATTTCAATTCCTCTACTTTTTTCAGTCTTAAAACATGTTCCAGGAAAAGGTGGTTTAAACCGGTGTTAAAAGATATGGTTTGTTAGACAGTTAAGTATATTTAAAGATCGTTACTAAATTTTAAAGTTAATATAACCAGGCGATTGACCGTTTTTTTTAGTGTAGAGGTTCTATTACTGTATTGTTATCGAATTTGAGTCGAACATGGTGAACAGATCTTTTCTGAGAGATGGCTCTATTCACAAACTTAATTTTGAGATCATCATGTATTGTAACATTGGGGAAAAACCGCGGAGCATCAGTACTAATTTCAACAATTTGGACTGGTGTTTTTTTTTATAGTTTGTTGTTTCTATTCTTTGGTTTCCTTTAAAGGTGATTATAGTTTATAAAGTGCACTACTAATTGTTCAGGATCTCGATTCACTGATAATGTGGTGGTATTGTTATCTTCTTGGAGGTTTTTAAGTTTGAGTCGCAAAGAACAAGAGCAGTGGAGCCAGAACATTAGTTTGTGGTACTTCTGATTGAATGCAAGTCAGACCTTTCATCCCCTACTTTAAGTTGAAACTGTTAGCCTTTGAGATAGATTTAAAAATTAATACAGTAATGTATGCCAAACTCGATCAAAAACTTAGATTACGTTGAGGAATACCGCTAAACATTAGCATCTGTCTTCAAAAGGTTTATGAATAAAATAAGTTAATTGATAGGTAGGCTGTGCTGTTAAATCTCCTGGCCAAAACAAAAACTGGCGACGTAATATCAAGTTTTTTGCTATTTTGGATTATATGTAAGCTTTTCAAATAAGTCAAAAATCACTTGTTGTGAAGTAGTTTAGCCAATACTGTAGCCTTTTGATTCATACATGTCAGTAGGACTAGTGCTTTTATAAATGTGTTTTCTAGTTTGGTTTTCATTTATTTATTTAACGAATGCCGTAAATATAGTTGCAATGGGTAAAGAAAACGAGAGTTGGTGTCATGTTTCGTTTGTATGTGGCACAATATAAGGGTCTACACTGATGCTGCCCCATATATGGTAAATACAATGAAAGGGTTATATTCGAAAATCATCCATACTTACCTAACGATAATGAACTGATTTTAGAATTATCAAGGTTTTCGTAAAAACACACAGTATACTTCCAAGATTTCGAGAAAAGACTCTAAACATTCAGTGTCGCCAGAACCCAAATTACCTTTTTGTGAAACACGGTTGGAATCCGCAGAATACTATGTCGAAAATTTTGAATGCGAAAACAAATTATCGGTAGTTTGATCAAAGGAATACAAAGTGTGCGGAAGATGCTCAAACACTTTAAAAGCAGAGGAGAATTTGCAAGGACTTATGTTTTATAAAAATCTATTTTATGTTTATATCAACTGCAATTTCTGGTTTTAAACAGAAGAACGTGTTGTTAATCAAATCTTTAAAATTTTGGAAAGTATGGAAAGTAATATAAAAACTGTCCCAAGAAAAAAACTATATAAAGACTCATTTATGTATTAGAAAATAAATCGAGTTATTCAATCTTAAAATCTCTATGCATGATGTAAAATGGTCCCAGTAAAATTTGCAACAATAATTTAGAAAATTTTGAAATATCTGAAGTAGCATCTTTTAAATATGCCCCAATTACGTCATGCAATGTTGAATGTTATTTTACCTTTTATAAACATATTATTTATGATAAGAAACAAAAATTTATACTTGAATCTGTTTTATTTATATTGTTACGGTCAGAAGTACAAGTGTACAAGTTCTGATAGCTGAAAGAAAAACGACGATGTAATCGCTAGTAGCCATTCCATTAAACAATAAAGATGTAATCAGAATGACTCAAGTTGATAAAACAGAAAACACAGCTCACAAATAACACGTTTGATTTATTTAAAATTTAAGATAAAAAACAATACAAGATGATCACAGTAGTAATATCACACAAAAATTTAAATGATCCGACAAATTTCAGATTAATTTAAAGCAATACGCCACTGTTTAAACGCAAAGTTTAAACGCATATGTAATTGTACGTCATTGATTTAATTCTAACCTATAATTGGTAAAACGAGGACTCGTGTTTAATCTACAAAATTATGAAACAAATGAGTTATGTTAGTGGTTTTTTAACTATAAAATTGTTTCTTCTAATGTGATTGCAATTATATAGAGACAATGCATTTTGAATGGATCCACCCTCAATCCGTGTACCAATAAGGGAAAAAAAATTACAATCGGTGGGCTAATGGTGTATTTCCGAATTATGTACCCTTACACAAAATGCCAACAGAATACTGTAACGACTGTGAACGTTTAAAGTGCATTATCGTTATCAGGAGCGATAACTTTAAACGCCTAAACATGCGTGTCGATAACAAACCAAGTATTTCTTGTACAGTATCACACGCGCAACAAAAGAACACGTAATGCGCACTTTGCTCTTATTATGTTCTTTCGTTGCGTGTGCGCTACTGTACAAGATATACTGGCTTGCTGTCGACACGCATGTTTAGGCATTTAAAGTTATCGCTCCTGATAACGATAATGCACTATAAACGTTCACAGTCGTTACATTTATCTATTGGCATTTTTTAGTTTATACAGGTTAATGTATGTAAGTGCGAGTTAAAGAGTCTAGAACACAAAATCACTGTGTGTTGAAGGCACGTTTGTTCCGACAATACTCGACTGCTGGCGTTTCAAGTTTGTTTACAAAGATAGACACTCCCAAAATAATAAATTAAAGCTCAGACTTTTGAGATAAATGTTGGTGGTTACGATAAGGATTGACCAAACCCGGGATAGTCTAGTTGAGTAGGCGGCTGTAACGATTTTCTAATTTAACTGTATCTCGCTTGTTTTTCCCAACGAACATGTAGAGGTAGTACTTCAGGAGGTAACGCAAGAGCTTGGTCACTTTGTGAAATAGCAGTTGCCTTTATGGTCTCTAGCACATAATGAATAAATAGAAGAAACACATTCAAGAAGAAAACAACAGCAAATAAAAACACAAAAAAACACCCCTAAAAAAGTGTGTATTATAATTTTCTCTTTTACCTTCGAACTTCACAGTTTTCGATATTTTTTTATACAATAATGCTTGAGTACCGAGTTATGGTTGGTCCTTTACTAGATGTTGACCATTTTAAAGAAATCTACCCTAATAATTTCTGATGCCACTGGAATAAGCTGGTAAAACGTAGCGAGTTTTTCGTAACTCAAATGTCGTCACCCGCAAGAAAGTGAATAACGGAAATCGATTAGGAAAAAAATCTCCCAAATCGAATAACAATCGAAGTTGATTTAGAACGGAAAATTTTAAAACCAAACACTGCACCACACTACGACTGTTGTACTTCATTCTGCTTTTCAGCAAAAATATGCATGCCTAATAATACAATATATTATTATTTTTGTATAAGTTTTCAATAAAGCTACTATTTAAATCTCTAAAATGCATATTTACGAGCATATTTCAAGGTTTTTTATTGCATACATGCAGGCATATTTTTGAATTTTAAAGTGCATAGCTGTCCTCGGTTTATTTATGACTATGACTGCTTAAGCTGACAGCACATCTACAAACGTATATTTATCATAACAGTTATACCCCTAAGTTCTGTATAATAAACTTCACATTCAGTTAACTGTGAGTACGTTGTGTTTTATTTAAACAACTCAAGTCCGTAATTATTTTATAAGACAAGAAGAATTGTGAAATATGCGTTTCTTTATGCTTCATTGTGTATATAATTTATATATTGAATAATAACACATTTATCCTCTTAATTACTTAAATCAATATTTTAAAACCATTAAGTTTTTTATTTCTGCCCATCTACTTTTTGTATGCACAGATTTAACACTTTTGCCTGGATTTTTTGCTATATACGCTTTCAGACAAAAATAAAGCCCACGCCGATAAGACTGTAATCAACAATTTAAAAATAAAAAAGTAGATAACAAAAATTATTATTATAGCATTATACAGATGATTGTTTAATACTTGTTTGATTGGTTCGTTTTGCCAATTTGATTGTAAGAACAACATTTGTATATAAATTATTAATGTTACAGAATTATGTAAAAAACAATATGATCAAAGTTTGGCTCTGTAAGCATAAAGCATTAAGATTACGTATTAGAAATATTTATTTATATTTTTCATTTAAATGGAAACATTTATAATAATTATTCAAATTGTATTTGAACTCTGTTTTTAGTTATTTTTTAGAATTTTGTTTTAAACGTCTTAAACTAAATATTATCATTATTATTATTTTATTGTTTCTTAAAACATACAGTTTTATAACAGTGAGTTCAACCTAAGACAACAAAAAGAAAAAGAAAGAGAGAAAAAAAATAATTATGCATAAAATTAACAAAAAAAAAGAAAGAAACGGAATGAAGCAAATACATGACTAATTAAACTAAACTATCGTTTGGTTAATACTATGCATATACTACGACATAAAAAAACAAACTGCTATTGTTAACAATACATTAACTATACTCGGTATACTATTGGCGCGGAGTAATAAACCTGTCAGAATTATCGAATCTCCCGTATTGCAGTGGCGTAGGTACCTGATACGTTTGGAAAATCATATTTTTAGTAGGTAAATATATTATAATAGTAAAATCTACCTTGATATGAATTATTATATGGTTATGTGTTATTTATTTTATTTGTATAGTAGATCACATTACAAATTTTACTTCTTACGTATTATATACCATTATTTTTGTATCTTGGTATAATACCCACATCTACGGCTATGATTCTCGTTTCGTCAGTACCTGGGCTGATGACAACGTGTTTACATAGATTAAACCATTGTTCTCAGACCCTAGATGGGTCGATGTGCTGCAAGAGCGGCACAATGATCGTATTTTGGTTAGAATTTATTGGTTTTTACTTAACCGTAGAAGTACCGCTTTCACAAGAAAATAAAGAATTATTTCAAGCAATTATGATTTATTACTCCGCGCCAATAGTATACAGACTTTAAAGATATATATTAAAATAAATGTTAGTTAACACGACTTAACAAACTTAGTTATGTTGAGTTGTGGACATAATTAGAGTTAGTCATTTATGATAAATGATCTTAGTTTTAGTATCTGCTATACCGTTCGTGCTATTGATGTTGCAGAGGTACAGTTAGGCTGTCAAGAGCAGTTACTATAGTGTTTAAGTCAGCTGTGTGGTTATTATGTTGAGAAATAGCATTATAAATAGGACAACTACATAAAATGTGTTGAATTGTCTTATTCTCATTATAATTACACACAGTGCATATTTCGTTGAACTTAATGTAGTACAGTATACCATTTAAAGTGAATTTTAGAAAGAACTTATTACTGAGTCTTAATTGAGCTATTGTCCGCACTACTTTAATAGGCATTTTTAAAGGTAAATAATTTTTGGGTTGTTTAGTGGCATTAAATAAACAGTAAAAATTAAGAAATGAGGATTTTTGTGCTAAAGCTATATCCAGGTAGTGAAGTTTATCATAAAATTTTGACAGTAACTTTTTTTGTTGTTTTGGAGGATTTCAAATATGTGAAGAATCGATGAAATAAAATAGTTTCCTTACTTGCAAAATCCAATTAAACTGTTCTTTACAATATAGATAATAACTATAGTAGCCAGTTGAGCGTCATTTTGAAAATATTGTAATGTAGCTTAACACGGCCGGTTTCTAATCTTATCATGCAATCAGGGGTATTATTAGGTAGGTTCAATATTCTTTTTAAAAAGTTAACTTGTACTCTTTCAAGTACGTCATCGTACCTTAAAGCCCACACCAGCAAACAATTCATCATTGTACTTAGAACTAAGGGATTCAAATTTCAAACAGTTTAATTCTAGGAAACCAAGTATTTATTTTGGTTTTTGACATAATAGGGATGACATCACCGATTTCCTGTTTGATTTTGTCTGCTGTTCCTCTGTCCAGTTTAGAAAATAGCGAAGAGGAGGTGGGGGTAACACAGATATACGTACTTCTTAGTTAGTTCTATTATCTTATCATGCAGTAGGAAAGGTGAACTTCTTTTTTGAATCCAGTCTTGCAAAATTTTAATATTTTGGTTTTTGTAACATTAATATTCAAACAATTAAGTGTGGCATACTCTTCTAACAACTTTAGTTTCCTGCCAACATCAACTTCAGAATCCGTTAGAATGACCAGATCATTAGCATACAATAACAAGGTAATTTCTTTAGTGTTATCAATATTGACTCCCCGATTCCCATTGCGAACAAAAAAAAATTCAATGTCTGCTATGAAAAGAGCAAACAAAACAGGACTGAATGATTCTCCTTGTAGTACACTTTTAGTAACGTCGAATAGGGCCGATAGTCCGTTTGAGCATTTGATTCGAAGTGTAACATTTTCGTATACTACTTTTTATAATCATTATTGTTTTAGAGCTCAATCCAATTTGAAATAAGTTGAGCCAAAGAAGTTGATGATTAACAGAGTCAAACGCACGACGGAAGTCAACAAAAATGGCGTTGTTTACGTCTAATATGATGTTGGATAACCGACAACAATGTATAAACATTGTCAATACATCCGTAACCAGGTCTGAAGCCTGCTTGGCATTCGGATAGAATGTTACAAGCATTTATCCAATTTATTACCCTTTTGAAGATAATTTGAGTGAAAATTTTTAATGAGGTATTAACTAATGCTAAACCCCTGCAATTGGCAGGATCTTCATAAGACCCATTTTATGCAGCATAAAAAGTAATGTGTCAGCCCAGTTTTTAGGTATAGAACCCGTGTCAAAAATTTTGTTAAAATAGCAAGTTATATAAAGTATCCAGTTATTAGGGAGATATTTGAAATATTCGTATGGTATACCATCAATGGTGAAGATTTGTTATTTTTGTTAGACTTGATGACTTGATAACATTCTTCAGGAGTAATTTCGATGTTAAGAAAAGGATTTAAAACATCAAAATAAGTTGTATTATCTGCAATTCTTTGGGGATATACCCCCCCAACCCCCCCCCCCCCCCCCCCCCTCCCCCCCCCCCCCCCCCCCCCCCCCCCCCCCCCCCCCCCCCCCCCCCCTCCCCTCCCCCCCCTCTCCCCCCCCCCCCTCCTCCTCCCCCCCCCCCCTCTTCCCCCTCCCCTCCCCCCCCCCTTCTCTCCCCCCCCCCCCCCCCCTCCCTCCCCCCCCCCCCCCTCCCTTTTTCCTCCTCCCCCCTTTTCTTTTCCCTTCCCCCCCCCCCCTTTTTTTCCTCCTCCCCCCCTCCCTCCTCCCCCCTTTTTTTCTCCCTTCCCCCTCCTCCTCCTTTCCCCCCTCCCCCTCTTTCCCCCCCCCTTTTTTTTCCTCCTCCTTTTCCCTTTTCCCCTCCCTTTTCTCCCCTCCCTACTAACTACTAACCCCTTTCTCTCCTTAACCCCACCCCTTTTCCCCCCTTTTTTTCACCTTTTCCTCTTAAAATTATTCACCACCCCTCCCCTTTAATTTTTTTCTTCCCCTATTGGTATAAAAAGTGTTCCCAAGATTCAGTTGTTAGGTTGTGAGAGCTATTTTTACCACGAAATAATTTAATGGTACGCCAAAATTCGTTTTGGTTTTTACTATTCGAAAGTCTGGTTATAGTTATAAGTTCATAATTACGACGTTTAAAAGTAATTAGTTTCTTATATAGCTTTTGATTCAAAATATGTGTTTTTGTAATTTACTTCAAATTGTTAGCACGACATCGTGAGAGGTTAAGATTAATTTTTTTTGCAAGCACACATTCACTGTCGTACCAAGGTTTTTTCATTTTAACGATTGGGGATTTTGGTTTATTCACATTTTTTTTTAAGTTTAATATATCAGCAGTTTCATATACTGCTTCAATAAAATTAGAATATGCTTGGTCTACGTATCTGTAGAATGCACTTTGTTAGAGTGTTGCATAATCGATGTGTATGAGTTTGCAGTATTTTCATTCAATGTTAGTTTATTCTGAATTTGTTTATTTTCAGCATAAGGGATTATGTTGTAAGTACTAAATTTAAATTGAGATCCACGGGTAAATGATCAGACTCAAATCCGTATCGCATACAAAAAAAATTTTGTATATTATCTAGGTGTAAATTGTTAATCTATACTAGATCTATTACACTGCAACCTCGTTTACTAAGGTATGTAAAATTAGCAGGTCTATCGGACATTGTTCTTCCGTTTATTAAGGTAAATAAATTAAAATACATAAACTACATAAGAGATTTTCCTTTCGAATACTCAACCTTATCCAAGCTCAATCTGTTTTAAAAAGGCAAGTGTTTTCAGCAAGATCTAACGGAATTTCTCCTAGATTTGAAACTCTAGAATTAAAATCTCTACCTATAACTATCATAATGTCATGAAATAAACATATTACTTTGAGTAAAATTTCAAACCATCCCTGAACCTAAACTGTTTATTGGAATCATTTCAAGATGCAGTTAACTGTGTGCGTTAAAGTGCATGGCGCTATCTAAGCGATGGTTTTAGCCAAGCCAAGATAACTTGTACAGAAGCATACACGCACGAAAGAACACCTGATGCAGCATTTCGCACTTATTATGAGCTCATCAGAGGTGTATATTCACGTGCGGTATACAACTGTACAAGACGGCGGTTGGTCTTTTAAACTCTCCTGGAGCAATGAATATAAATATAATGTGTGTCTTGCAAAATTTCGTGTTAACATAGACACGTGTAAATAGTATAAACTAAGTAAATGCCAACAGTTAACTGTAAAGACTTGGCTTTATCGACTCACGTGTTGTTTTAAGCATTAAAACCATCGCTTAGATGGCGCCATGCACTTTAACGCACACAGTTAACTGCATCTTGAAATGATTCCAATAAACAGTTTAGGTTCAGGGATGGTTTGAAATAAACATTGCATAAAATAAATGAGCAGACACACGATTTCATTAAGCATATTAACCACCGGGGTGATTTCTCCAACAACTTGCATGAATAATTTTTATTTAAAAAAATACACAGACCACCACTAGCACACCCAGTCGCCTTCTCTTTGATAGCGTTAGAACTTAATACGTTAAATGAATTCATAAATTGGGGACATTGATTAAGATCATTTATCAACCAAGTTTCACTTAAGCATAAAAAATCTACTACATTATAATCTAAAACGTAATAAAATTTGTTAATTAAGATTATGATCTTCCGGGTTGAGCCGTGTTCGTCCTTCCTTCCTACGTTCTCTGCTTGACGTTTTGCTAACCATGCTGTTAGCTTCTTCAGAAGTTACTCTAAAGACTGATTATCTTTATTAGAAGGTAGTAACCTGCCGAAACTCTCAACAAAAGGAGTCTACCAAATTGATTGTTCATGTGGAAAGGTCTACATTGGTCAAACCGACGCAACATAAAATGTAAATTAAAAGAACATCACCGAGACGCCAAGTCCAGAGCGGTAGATAAATCAGCAATTGCAGAACAAACACATCATCAACTTCGAGGAAGCTAAAGTTCTATCAAGGACTAACAACTACTATCCAAGGATAATCAGAGAATCCATAGAAATTATGAAAAATAAAAACAACTTCAATCGAGAAGATGGTTACCGATTAAGCAACACGTGGAAACTAACTCTTCACAAAAACAAAGAAAACAAATGTCGCTACAAAATTAGTCGATACAAAACAGAAGATCAACCAACCATCGAAAACCAACCACCCATCACTGATCGACATCAACCAACCGTAACGGAACATAGGTGTATAACGAGGAGCAGAAGACAACAACATCAGTCTTTAGAGTAACTTCTGAAGAAGCTAACAGCATGGTTAGCGAAACGTCAAGCAGAGAACGTAGGAAGAAAGGACGAACACGGCTTAACCCGGAAGATAATAATCTTAATGACAACAGCCGCGAAAGCTTACATTCATACAAAATTCGTTAATGTTTGTATAACCTTGACAGTTTCAGAAAAATATGTTAGTTGATTGCTATTGCATGTGATAAGCGGTTGGATGATTAATAGACTTATGAACTTTGTAGTTTCCATTACTTTTGTTGGCGGAGCTGTTAGGTTTTCTATTTCTTTTCTTTCTATTGTCCTCTGCAGCAGGTACTATTGTAGGTACACTCTTTATGAATTTAATAGTGAGAAATTCACTTTTGTTTTTACGAACCGTTAGCTCTTCTTTTAGTGTTTTTAAGTGTTTAATTTGTGCGGGAGTGTAGTCTGATCTGATGTGAGTGTTAGGAAAACGAGTTTTATTTATTATGAGTTTATTTTAAAAGATAGATTTAACTGATGAGGCATTCTCGAACGTTACCTTTAGTAGTCTGGGCATCACCGATGTATTTCTGTTTTCTGAATTTCCCAAACGAAAAGATGTGATTATATTTACTTTAACATTCGTGTTAAAATGTTCAATGAAAACTTTTGCTGCTTTTTTATTTGCTATATTATCGCTGGTTTCAGTAAGTCCAGAAATTATTAGATTTATTTCACGATTAGTACGCTCCCTCATTTCATTGATTAGATTTTCAGAAGAAATATTTTGAATTTTTGTTTCTAAGAGTTTAACCTGGTCTTGAAGATCCTGTTTTTCATTTCTAAGCGATGATATTTCAGATTTACATTTTTGTATTTCTGCAGAATGTGTTGCGATTATTGTTTTTAAATCTCCGATGCTTGAATTACACACAGTGACAGTTTGTTGCAATAATTGAAGTTGTGCCATTATTTCATTGAAATTGGAAAGACAGACAGATGGAGCATTTTACGGCAGTGCTTGTACTGTTAACTGGTTTGATAAATATACAACAAGTATTAGGCATATTGATAACGATTAAATATTTTTGTATCGCAATGCGAGTCAGTAAATAGATTACGGGTACCTTACCATTGCGTTGTCGTTTACATTTTCATAAACCATTATTGTTAACAGCTTTCACATAACCAATAAGAATTTTATTTGTTTTTTTCGTCTTTTTTTTTCACTGATTTTCAATCACAATTTGCACACACTGATACAATAAGGAAAATAACATAACATAAATGCGTCAAATGTTAACACTTCAACGGTCAAACTCAAACTTAAACTAAATATGATTAATTAAAGATTTATAATACTAAAAAATATACAAACTAACAGTTTTTTAAGTTGGAATGATGTCCAAACTTTGTGTTTTGTTACAAAAATCTATTTCAAGACTGGGCTTTATTTTTGTCTCCGGGCGTACTAAACTGAATATTGTTTTACGTATTCAAATGTTTTAATTTCTTCCTGTTTTGAATACTATAATTGTTACACTTGTTTATTAAATTGACTGCAAAGTTTCTAATAGGTATTCTTTGTTATCACTTTGTTTGCTATTTTTAGGTTTCTAATGACTTTTCAAACTCTAAACTAAGCTGTAATAATTCACATTCTTTATGAAAAACAAACCACGCAAGTACTTGTTTACCTTTTAAATTTTGTTTTTCTTCCATAATTATTTGTCCTTGTGATGCTAGGGTTAATAAAATAATGTACAACAATGTTCTCTTTATTGCACGAAACACTTTTATGAAATTATTTTGCGAAACTAAATTAAACTTATCATCTGCCTTCGTAACTTGTACTTAACGTTTACGTAAGAACTATGGCAATTTAAGGGTGACAAAGTTAAAGTAATTTGAAAGTTTTGCAACATAAAATTTGAACTTTTTACATTTCAGCTGTTTCAGAATAAAATATTTCTCCCGTATAATCATTTTTAAACGGGACGCATTAAAAAAGAATACTTTTACTGAAAAATATTTACATTCTTTTATTTTTTAAGAATAACAATAGATGTTTTCACTGAAAAGATATAGAAGTTATGCGCAGTGACACTGCACATGTTGCGGTGATTGCATTTTAATGTTAAATAAAATAAAATTCATATTGAACATGAACACAATACTCTTTTAATTATTTATTTTTATTTTATTACACTATACCAAAGTATTAAATACATAATAAAAATACAAATACAAATAATAGTAGAATTTTAAAACGTTACGTGAACGACTTTACGCAATTAAAACTTTATTTCCTTTTAATACAAATTTACTTACCGCTGAATTTAAACTAACCTAGTTATAATTTATGTGTTACGTGTTTCGTGCGACCTTTGACGTGTTTTAAACAGTGACCTGTTGACCCTGGATTGTTTCTACGTTGTCTTCTTTTTTTTTAGTTATTGCTTTCCGTTATCTTTTTAGGTTTATTTGTTAATAATTTTTTTCACCAAGCAATTTTCTTCATTATTTATAAATGTAACATGTCTTTAAGATATTAACAACAAAATTTTTGTATTAATTTGTTTTATTCACGTTCTAAAATTACACACATCACTGCTCGTCACCGTCTCTAGCCCATTTTCCCTATGTTTCATCACGCACGCACAAAAATCAATATATCCTCTTAACATACAATAAACAACTTATATCTTAATACTAAACAATATATATATATATATATATATTTTACATAAGTGAAATGTGTGTCCCACAACATCTCGTGTAATAGGGACACGTATAAATAGTACAAACTAAGTAATGCCAACAGATAACTGTAACGACAACATTACCTTTATTTTAAATCTATACGATAAAAATGATCTTGTAACGACTGCAATATGTAGGTATTATTAGAGGGGTAACAACATTTTTTACGTCAAATGTAATATCAAATTTCCCAGTAGTTTGAGGTTATATTCCTGTTTCTGTTTTATTCTTTGTCATTCTCACTTGTCAAATCTGTCGTTCAACGTTCAAACCAAAAATATCCCCACAAAGTAAAAAGAAACTAACATATGTAAATGTCATCGCGCAGTGAAGTCACAGCTCGACAAGGATGTTTTGGGGTATTATAAATAATTGGAAATATTTTAACCTTAACCTCAAAATATTAAAATTTAACTCAAATCATTTAAATAAAATGTGGTTCGTTATTGAGCTATGGAGTGTTTTAATTGATAATTTAAAAACTATTTGTACTCAGTACTTTAAAATTATTTGGCCTACTTTTTGCCATGCTTGGCAGAAGGTGTAGTACCGAATACACTAAAAGAATTTTGTTAAATAAAGGTTTCCGGCTACTGTCAAAAGCGTACGACAGGAGCAAGTAATTGTTTAACCCCTCCCAAAATCTACGCCACTAGCGCAATTAGTATTTTTTGATTTTCTATTACGTTATTTTAAAATAAAATACTCTTCGTTTGTTACGATAAAGTCATTATTTCTTGAGATTTTTTAAGTCAAACGTAAGGCTACATGGTTATTTTGATTTCATATCTACCTTATTAATTATGTTGACGTTTTGGTACAATAGGACTGCATCCAATACTCAAATGAGACGTCAATGAGGTACTAACAAAAAACATAATGTTATTTTCTGAAATTTATAAGTAGATACATACAACATTTAAAATCAAAATGGTTATTTTATCAAAAACATTTTGTTTTTAAATGTTCAAAGTATCTACATATTCATTTCATTAAATTACATTATGTTATTTTTAAATGTGGTAAACTGACAATTTCGCCATTAGTGTAAATTTTGGAACGGGTCAGAAAAATACTTGCTTTTGTCCTAACCCTCTGGCTATAGAAACACATGTTTCACATAATTTAGTAGAATGTTCGGTACCCACATTTTCTGCCACGTATGACTAGAATACGTCAAATTGTTTTAACGTACTGCGTACAAATAGTTTTTAAATTTTCAAATAAAACACCCTATAGCTCCGTAATAAAGTAAAATGATTTAAGTTAAATCTTAATATTTTGTGCTCACGGTTCTACAGATAAAATGTTTCCAATTATTTATGTTACACCCTGTTTAAAAAAAAACAAGTAATTAAACACTATTTTTGAAACGATTTGATTTCTTTTTTTTATTGTTAACTTATTCTTAAATACGGATATTTTTAATCGTGTTCTAAAATGGTAGAATTTGTGTCACCGATTCTTATAATATTTTAAATAAGTTATACTTTTTATACAAAATTTTAAAACAGAAACGGAATAAATTGTTTGAAGTAAAACTTTATTAATAAAATTAAGAAATTACTCAGAAACTAGAACTAGAACTTATCTTCTAGAAACTACTAAATGTATATGACTTTTACCAAGACCAAAGCAAGCTCTTGTTATATGAAAAGTACACAACCGTAGTATAGTGAGTAATATAGTGTGTAAACATTAAATATTGCTATTATTTAAACATTTTATGTGTATATAAAAAAAGAAAATTGTTCAATTTAATTTTAATTTGTACTTAAAATTAAGATGTACAGTTGCAATTTGAAAGATAACGAATACATCTCGAATACATCTAAATAAAATTCAGATTTAAAACCAATTTTTGATCTAATTTAGACCTATGTTTAAATTACCAATAACCATTTCGGTGATATTCCGGTATTGTCCCTGTAAAATTATATTTTATATTAAAAACTTTGGAAATTAGGTAAGTACAATTTAGTTAATAAGTGATATACCATGTAAGTGAAAAAAAAAGTGATATGTTAGTCAATGCATACGTGTTTTCAAACTATAAATGTCAAAGTCGGTCAAAAAAATGCAAATCTATAAAGGAGATTATAGTGAAGTTTCAGAGTTCGACACTTGAGGACGTGATGAAGTAAGCATGTTTAAAAATATTAAATTATGTCTTTTGTTAATCAACACTGCTTCCGTAACGATCACAGCTTTAAGACCATTGAAGCACTAGCATAATACCAAACATACATAAAACAATCTTTAAATGTTAGATCAAGTTTAAAGATTAAATTTTAAACTTCAGTCTGTGTGTCATCCAAAATAGAAAGTCAATTTTACGTTTTTGGCTGTAGAAAAAAATTACTTCTTTGACCACATCATTTATAAAGTCAATAAATGCAAACTATTGACCAAGAGCGAGAAGTCGATAGACTTGTGGAGGTACTCCCGGCCGCTAACAGCGCGCTTATAATCGCAGTCCCTTTAGCAGTCCATCGATTTCTCGCTTTTGGTTAATTTCAGTCATCTTTGCATGCATTTTTCGAGTACACCTTTCTTTACCTGTGTAATTTCTTTATTGTGAAGAACAAATCAGGTTTTGATGTTTCCATTTTTTACAAAATGGCTATTTTCAAACATAGACAACTTTAGTATTAAGTTATGTGTTTTTAAGAATGAAGTTTATAATCATGAGCAAGCATCAAACCTGGGTCATCTTTTTTTAAATAAGAAAATTACATAGTTAAGGATGGTTGTACTCATTTATTTCAATCAATTATTAACTTTCTAATATAAATTTAATAATATTTAAGCAATATTATATTATTAGTATTGTCGGAGATACTATTATATTATGTGGTTGCCGTCTCAACCTCATCATAATGGACATCTTTAATTTACATTCTCATGAAGCAACTTTCGGAATGCGGAAAGAGAACTCAGCAAAACAAATGCAATTAACAAATGCTGACACCATGGAAAACATTTAAACGACCTTGTTTACAAAGTTTCAACCTAATTATCACATATAAAACGAAGCTGGTACAATAAGCAAATCAGTTCGAGACGAGTTCAATACCAGTTACAAATCCAGTGTGACAGTTGACACCACAATATGTTTATTATGCAAGTTGTAGATAAAAACTTAATTTTATTTTTGGTGATTTATAATTAAATCTATTCATTTTAACTTATAAAAATGTAACTAATTAAATAAATTTTGTGTTTTTTGTTTACAATTTCGTTTCCAAATAAAAAGTATGGAAGTATTCATTATTTTTATTACATAGACTTTTGTTGTTCTATCATGATATTTAAAACAAGGGTTTACCGGAGAACTTCACATCGTCCCGATACTAATAAATGTCAAGAAAGTATGGAAAGTATGGATGCGTTGTAAAAAGAACATAAAAATGTATGAAAATAAATATTTATTTTTTTGATTTAATTGATTAAGTCCAAAATCTCAATTAAATCTGCAATATGTTGGAACCCATATGCAAAGTATTATAAAAGTCTGAACGACGGTTTTCCTGACATCTTATTTATAAGATGTGGAGTAAAATCAGATACGTTGTAAGGAAAAAATCCAAATTTATCTAGAAAACGTGCACCGCAAAGCAATTTGTAAATCGAATTAAACATACGGGGTGCGGCATTAGTGTGAAAAGTTAGATATATCCGTTATTGGTAAAAATATTAAAAAAATGTATTGCTTAAGCTACATGTTTTAAAATTATTTACAATTATATAGTGTGTTTCATTACAGGTGGGTTGAGTGACCAAAGTTATGTTTTTAAATAGAACTCCCCACATATTCATATGAATTTAAATTGGGCTTATGTTACCAATCACACTAATATAAGGATTTAATATGTTACACAAAGTACTTTAGGAGATGTTGCCATTTATAACCTCAACGTGATATATTCAACACCTGGTATCTATTAAATTAAACAAAAGATAACATATTTTCTACCTGTAAGTTTTTGAACGATGGGTATTTTTCCTAATAATATTATTAAATTTTAGTTAATCCTTATGAAACAAGCAAATAAACTATTTCTCTGTTTTATCTAAATTGCGACGTTTCAGAAACGTTTCATTTATTAAAAAAATTGTTGAGTTTCTTTTCTCCAGGTGATGGATAATTGTGGAAAAAGTTGTCGTAATGATAATGATAATATAATTATTGGTCATTTCTTAAAAGTAGTTAATAAATAATAAAGAACAGTTTACAAAATAATTACACCACAAAATAGTTTTACATAAATTAACTAACGACAATGGTTTTGACGGCACATTTGCAAAATAATTTTATTCTCACACTAATGCCGCACCTTGTGTGAGTATCGGCTCACAATAATTTTTAAGCTGTTATACGAACGCCTGCCTACTTACGTCGGTACGTCGCGTCGGGACAAAGCAAGGTATAGGTCGCCCAAGTTCTTGAAGACTGGTGAAAACTCACTTTCGCATTGCAAAAAAGAATTGGATAAAAATTGTTTTAACGAAAGTTGTGTAAAATACGTATTTTCTAAATATTTAAAAAATTCTAAAACCTATGTAGGTTGACGTCCCTTTTGACTGAATAGATTATACCTAAAATCAATCAGATTTGCGAAATTATAAATAAGCTCCATGTACAAAGTTTCATAAAAATCGGTCTGGTGGTTTTCTTAACATCTTGTTACATACGGGCGGACAGGAGAGCGGCAGGCCGAGAAACTAAAAATTAAAATTTTAATTTGGAAACCGTCGAATAACTCCCCAGTAAAAACACGATATTTAAGTATTGACCTTCTACTTGAGCACCTCAATTTCTCTGTAATAATTTTAGAAAAAATAGAATCATTAATTTTTTGGCAATAATGGACTTAGTATTTAATATGATTAGATATTAGATAATAGAAACACAAAAATTTCAAAATTTTTTGACTACTTGTAAACTAAAATCGAACTAAAATTAACAACAAAACTATTTATTTTACTTATATTCATCCCCTATAAATGGCTATCAATAAATATAAAAAAAAAATTATGATTTATAATTGAAATAGTGATCATGTTATGTAATGTTCTTACCGAATACCACTCGTGTGTTGAATAAATTTGGAATTTTTTGGTGATATTTAAAAAATTTGTGTAATTAGTTCCGTGTTTTACTTAAACAGAACCACTCAGGGTATTATAAATTAAACTAGTATTTGTTTTAATTGTTACGTATCCATAATATACAATAATTATGTGTAGTTAAAGTAGGCGACTTACAAAATATTATAATGAAATAACATAATGTAAATAGTCTTATTACTTAAATTTGTGAAAATAAACTTTATATAACACTTGTATTTTTTTTTTTTCAGGTGGTTTCTTTTGTAAAGGATGGAGCGAGGAATGGGTAGTTCTATATGAAGACTCAACTATTGCATTTTATGCAGACAAAGGGTTAAGTCAGGCCGAGAGGTCGTGTACGAGTAAGAAGAAGCGCCCGATCTGTTAGCTGTTGGAGAATGGACTAGACAAGTGCCTCGATCACCTCGAATACCGCGTACTTGCCATATAAGTCAAGTTCTTGTTGTTGGATGTAGATGCCCTCACGAAGTTTATTGGTTAATGGCACAATCACCTGCCGAAGTAAAGTAAGTAAAGTAAACGTTTAAGCAGACAAAGCTAGTGTCTCTGTAAAATAAATCAAAAAAACGTTTTATTTGCGTTTTACACAATTTATAATGCAGCTAAATCGATTTTACCGATAAAATAAATAGATTTTTTGTTAAGTTGTTACTTACAATAACCTAAATTGATTAGTAATTATTTAAATTCAAAGTTAGTCAGTAATATCTTGTATACGTCAATAGGATATAACATTTATTCTTTAATGGAGTTTTAAGTTTTAGAAAAACAGTTGCGAAATGAAAACCGATAATGCAATAATTTTGCATTAAAAATAATGTTGTGCGTATAGAATAACTACGTATTGTGGGAAAACATAAGTTTTACAGTTTGTGTCATTTTTCATAAAGAGAAAAGTGTAGCTTTTAGTATAAAATGATATATCTACAATATTTTTGAATAAATTAGTAAAATATTACAGTGTTGTGCGCATCGAATTATTTTGCGTTTTAAATACTTGTACGCATTTTTTGTGTATAATAATTTACTATCTGTAATTATTTTAAGAAAGATGTTTGTGAAAATATTTAATATGTGTAAAGGAGAATATTTCGGCTTTATCTTCCACGTTGGATTGAAAGATGTTCTCAAATGTTTGAAATAAAGAATCACATTAACAAGTAGGTATCCAAGTAGTGCTAAAAATAAAGTAACGGAGAGAGAATGCATAGCCGTAATGTCTTAAATGGAGAAGTGTCGACCATTTATTGAATAATTTCACTTTACAGAAATTACAAACAATGCAACTTTCAATTAGTAAAGGCTAAATGTGTAGTGAGAGCACAACCATACAATTTCAGTTTAATTTATTATAAATGTAAAAATATGACATTTAATAAACCGGAATGGGTAAAATGCTAAAAATATTTGGAAACATATATTGTTTCAATTTTATTGCTTTCAAAAAGCGCCTAAAAGTCAGCAAAATGTGGCTTGATGAGCAAGAAAAAATTAAAGTTTTTCTACTTTTTCTCTGAATCGTTGCTTTAAATCAAAATCTATTTGAGCAGGTAAGTTTAGCGATTTTGGTTCTTTAACACCTATGAAAAAAGTAATGGTAATAAATTTTTGTAACTTCTTTGAAAATGACGTCTCACAGACCATTACAATAAACAACAGTAGTCAGTTTATTTCCAGTATTGTTTCAGATTTGTTTTTAAAATGTCGCACACAAAAACATTTGTTTTAATGCCTAATACTATCCAAAAGTCAATTTTACTAATAAAATAGAAAAAACTAAAAAGGTAGAAAGATCTTCAGTGTATAACTATACAAAAGTATCTTTAATTTGCACAAAACTGATTCTCTTTAAAAGGACTGGCAAGTCTTTACCTTAATCAATTATTCATATCGTATGGTTACTCAATTAACAATCAAAAAATTACATATGTAAGATTACAATTTTGACTGACATTAACTAATTAATTTTAACCATTGTTAACACAACTTTTTAATATTGTGATGTAACCGTGTGCAATTGTAGATTGGTTCGTCTTGACAAAGCATATACCAATTTAAACAATTATGCCACCATGCTTCAAATGTATATTGTTTATATTTGGGACGTTTTCCAAAAAGTTTTTAATTTCCGTTGCATTGTAAATATTTAATATATTGTGCTTCCTTCTTAGACAATTCTTGTTTTGACGGCGCCTCTGCAGGTGGTTAAACCTACTGAATTTTGTTTTCTCACTTAGAAATGTCAAGGTCAACGTTCTCATTAATTTCTTTACTGCGCTTGATTGTCCTTTGAAAACTACCGCACAATTTCTTAGTAGTGGCAACCGCCATCCCCTTTTGGCTTTTAACCATTCCTTCTTGTGTCTTGGACAGAAAAGTCGTTTCCTCTGCGATAAAAAGTTTAAGATAGATGATAAGACCCGTCATTTCCATAAATCGCGATTAAGTTCAAACTCTCGACGTAGACGCATAAGTCGTTTCAACATATCTATAAATAACAACATTTCTTGTTATTAGTTTTACATACGCAGTAGGCGCATAAAAAATCAAAACATTATTAAAAGCTGTTTGTCATTAAATGCATTATTACCATTGTAAGAACATAATTAATGATTTACAATGTAAATAATACGACACAATTTGTTGTACGTACGCGTTTAATTGTTAAACAACAAATGTGTTTTTAAGAATATTTAAAATTTTTCAGACTACTTTTATTTCTATATTGCCATGTTATCCGCATCTCCAAGTTCAAAAGGACATTTAAATTAGTCCCACGATGATCCATTTGTAAATAAGCCCTAGATTCTGTAGTCTTAGGTGGTTCGGTGAAGTTCGGAAGGTTTATTGCAACAGTAAGGAATATGATGTAATTAGACCAATAATGTTATTCCACCATTTACCAATAGTGATAGTATCTAAGCAATTAAAGTCTGTATACTATTGGCGCGAAGTAATAAATCATAATTGCTTAAAATAATTCTTTATTTTCTTGTAAAAGCGGTACTTCTACGGTTAAGTAAAAACCAATAAATTCTAACCAAAATACGATCATTGTGCCGCTCTTGCAGCATATCGACCCATCTAGGGTCTGAGAACAATAGTTTAATCTGTGTAAACACGTTGCCATCAGCCCAAGTACTGACAGAAACGAGAATCATAGCCGTAGATGTGGGTATTATACCAAGATACAAAAATAATGGTATATAATACGTAAGAAGTAAAATTTGTAATGTGATCTACTATACAAATAAAATAAATAACATATAACCACATAATAATTCATATCAAGGTAGATTTTACTATTATAATATATTTACCTACTAAAAATATGATTTTCCAAACGTATCAGGTACCTACGCCACTGCAATACGGGAGATTCGATAATTCTGACAGGTTTATTACTCCGCGCCAATAGTATACTGAGTATAGATAGTTTGCTCAAGGTCATTGGTCAAAATCATAAAATTAAAAAAAAAACAATTATGTGCGAATGTGAGACACTAGGTCGAAAGTTAAAATGATTAATAAACGTGTTAGAAAATAAAAATAAAAAAAGAAATAATGACGCATGAAGCAGTTAAATACGAAAGAAGTTAATTAAATTTGCAAACAACTGGATCCATGAAATTGTATTCCGATTAAAATCTAGTAGATGCCAGTTTTAGGTGGTTGTCCTAGCTACAAATTTTAACAGAAAAATCGAAAGCAAATAGGCCATGACTTAAAAATTTGATAAATAAGACGCAAAACCGACGCTCAAGGGGCTAGGAGGTTTCTTGTGTTTGGTTCATCGTGTGATGTGTTTGATTAACAAGACTCTAAAAAAAAAATAAAAAGAAAAATTATTTCTTCTGACCAAAGAAAGTTGATTATTATTAAAGTTAAAGCAAGGTTGATTTAAATTACACACACAAAGCATAATTTCTACCTGGTAGAATTTAACCCTGAGATAATTTAGCGTGATTAAAAAAACAAATTCATAATAAAGTTTTTAAAACAAAATTTAACAATACTTTATCATAGCAATACATAGGTACATATTTTCACTTTACTGTTACAAACATTAGTATAGTAGAGCAAAGCGTTTTACATGTCCTGCTTAATTGAACTTTGAGAAAGAAATGATAATTAAAATTTTTAAACTTACATTCATTTTGAACCTTTGACGAACGAACCCAGCGGCGACCAACAATCTGGAATCATGTTTTACCGTCATTTTAACCCACTCACGAACAAATTTAGCGTTAAAGTTACTAATAAATTAGTTGTTTATTATTCAAAATCTAAAGAGAGATACTTTCGATTGGAACAATTAATCTTAAGAGGCTGTAAAAACTAATGTGCACAATGGTCAGAATACGATTGTTAGTAATTTTAAAAACTATAAAACAGGTATAGCATTAAAAGTCACGAATCACGAAATCAAATTTAACAGCCGTCGATCATTAAGTTAATATTTTGCAATTTATGAAAACAGAAAACAGCTACAATTAACCTGTATAAGAAACTAACCACAAACAACATTCATTCAGTCTATTAACTCCAGTTGTTAGTGTGGCTTGTTAATAACTCGAAGGTTGTGGGTTTGATTACAAACAATATAAGAATTGAGACTAAAAGCGGTGGTGGTGAAGTACGTGACCACCAAGTGATCGGCCGCCATCTTGCGTACTGACGTATAGATAAACCTAAAATATATATTAAGGTACCCAAGCCTTACATGTTTTGACAAATACCGGGCCAACTGCTCAAAACGTCGACAAATAAAGGAACTAGGTAGTTGATCCATTCCCGTTGATTAACTCCTTAAAAAAGCCCTATATAAGATTTGGAAAAACTATTATATTAAATCAAACAATAAAAAGGAGACCACCATTAAAAAGTTAAAAATTATTACAATACTTGTTACGTCTTTAATTTAATGTTTGATAGAAAAATAAATAAATCTTTAGATTAACAAAAAATTGGGCGTAGTTTAGGTCATTAGACACTACACACTTTTGAAGGAATCTGAATTTGGTGTTTGATCAGTTTGATCGTGAGATTATATACTACTACTTCTACTACTATGTACTTTGTTTGTCTTTTAAAAATAACAAAATAATCTCTCTATTTTCATTCACCTTAGAGAAATTCATCACAATTAAATAAATCACATGCTATTTTTCCTTCTTTGTTTCTTCTATTTTTTTTTAGTCTTCTTTCTCCTTTTATCACGTCTTTTGCCCTCTAGTCTTTCACAACCTTCATGCAGAATCTTTTTCTCCCTTCTTTTTCTCTACACAATCCCTAATGTGCTCCAAGTTTTACCATCCGACCCCCATAATCTACACAACTTCTTCCCATCCTCCAACCAATATTTATTTTCATTTTCTTTTTTTTGACAGCGGAACCTGGCTATCCTTCTTTTGATTTCTACCCGCACTATATACATTGGCACACCCTAGGTTATTATGTTTCCATATTTTCAGTTGTACTTTTCTTTTCTTATCTTTGTTCTTCTTTCTTGGATTTGTGTGTCTTTGTGTGTCTTTATCTCTTTGTACTATTTCCTCCCTCAATTTTCTTTCATATTACAACTTTCTTTCTTGTTGCCCATACTTTATCCCACCTTTCTTTACTTGTTTTAAACGACATCGTAATATTTCGTTTCCCACTCTTCCTCCATTATCCTCTTCATATGCCACTGCCATATTTCCTGTTTAAATTAATATTTTTTAATTTTACTGTTTCTCCCACTATATATCTTGGCTTCTTCTTATCTTAATCGGCATAGAGGCATAACTTTAAACCAAGAACATTATTTTATGTACTATTCTACAATTTGTTGTAGGAGGCGCTACATGAGTGATTTCTGATGATGAAATCGACTGGTAACTTTTTGAGAAAACTTTTTAGTGATTTTGATTAGAGAATATGACGTAAACATAATTTTTACACAATATTGGTACTCCTGTTTAAATACGATAATTTTATTTGTTTCCGAGAAAAACGCAGTTGAACAATTCGTAGTGTCAGAAGGAGATTTCAAATAATACTTCATTTATTAAGGGTACGTTTTTTGGACTGTCAGATAATTGTGCTTCTCTGTAGATTTTGATAAGAATTGATACATTTACAGTAAAATTAATAACAAAAATTTGTTTTCTTCATTTTTTGTTAATAATTTTACTGGTAAATTTATCAATTTATATCAAAATTTACAGAGAACCATAATTATCTAACAGTCCAAAACGTACCCTAATAAATGAAGTCATATTTAAATCCTCTTCTGACACTACGAATTGTTCAACTGGGTTTTCCTCGAAAACAGATGAAATTATCGTATTTAAACAGGAGTACCAATATTGTTAGAAATGTGTAACGTACAAATTAAAATAATTTATACCAAATTTGTAATTCTCGACGAGTGTAAATTAAAAGAGAGAGAGAGAGAGAGAAATTTATTGAACACGATAGTAAAATTGTATCCGACGGCAATTAGTATCACCCGGCTATCACTAGAGTATGGAGAGGCCTAAGTCGTAGATATAAGTATCGATACTAAATGAATCGTCTAATTTAATTGCTGTCAATACCCTTTTGGCGCTACTAGCTTGTAATCAAAGAAGATATTTACATTACCGCGAGATAGAACGATTAATGTATTCATGGGTTACAATAAAATACTCGCACTAAAACAAGTCACTAGTTAAGTTTATTTTACAACAATTACACAATTTGCACAAGTACAAAAAACACGAATCGTAGCGGGCTGACGTCGCAATACCCATTATTCTTTGGGCGCACTAAATTTACGATGCAGTAAGCGCTAGGTTAGTTTGGGTTTAAGTTTATAACTGGTTTCGACGCGCAAGAAAACAAGTGAGACACAGTACTTTAGATAATTTTAGTAGGTAGCTACGGAGGCAGATACAAAGCGGGTGTGGTTGGCGAAAACGGTTCGTACGGTTTCGAGTGTTGGATGCCGTCCTCTAATAACCCAACTCGTACACAGAGAAACTAGGTAGACATTTTGTAGTAAAGCCGTCGTGATAGTAATTTAGTGTCGTCCCAGTAGTCACAGTCAGTTCGTTGTCAAGGAGCTAGTGAGAATGATTCGTCTCCATAAATTTGTCACCGTAATTTCGTCTAAAAGAAAACAAGGAAAATGTCACCCACTACCGCCTAAATGCACGCGCCAAAACTACTTACGGTGATCGAATGCGGAAAACGCATAAAATGTGCTAAAATATTAGACGGAAACAATGGGCAACGTTGCTATCAACAGTCATGCCCTAAAATAAAAGATCGATTACTACTGATGCCATAAAAACTGTAAATTTAATTTACCTAAGCGTCACCACTACGGAACGCATGCGAACACCACAAAGATCGGCACAACACAGAGCAAACTTAGGACGGAAGTGACCCACAGATACCGTAAAACGAACCAAAGACCGCCATCTACCGGCGCCACGAGTAACTCCAGTGACAATCACACTAAATTTTTGGTGCGATGTACAAAAATTCTGTTACAAATGGTGTTTACGTTTTATTATCTAATCAAAATCACTAAAAAGTTTTCTAAAAAAGTTACCAGTCGATTTCATCATCAGGAATCATTCACGTGGCGCCCTCTACAACAAATTGTAAAATAGTACATAAAATAATGTTTTTGGTCTAAACTTATGCCTCTCTGCCGATTTTGATAAGAATTGATAAATTTACAATGAAATTATTAACAAAAATGAAAAAAAATATTTTAATTTAACGCTCTGTATCTTTTCTACAGCAATATTTTATTAAGGAATATTAGGTCCTATGGTCATATTTTTAGCCTAAATAACCCGCCCTTAGCCTATGTCCCAATAGTTGTGAATCATCCGTATACTTTGCTATTTTACACTAGTGAATTTTTGTAGTAGTCTAACATAGTACTCTGACTTGTACAGGTTCAAACTCTTCTGAAACCCAAACCATGGTTGCCGTCTGTAGACAGATGGATCGCCTATCTGGGGTAATTTTGTAGTTACTTGACACAGCGATTATGGTTTGTATTTGAAGTACAGTTTTTGCTGTTTGTATAGAACTAAGGAATTGTAAATTTCTGGAACAGTAATATCGAACGTATTCTGAATTTGTCAATCTTCGCCCCCCTCCCAATGTGAGATTAGCAACTCCACACGGGCATTGCATATTATTTATTGTTTTCGGTATTTCTAATCAATTTACTTTCATTTTTCGAATTCTTCCTTAATTATACAGGGTGTCCAGAAACTCTCCTGACAAACAAAGACCGGAGATTCCTCAGATAATTTTAAAACAATTTAACCCAATTCACATAGTCCAAAAATGCATCCTAAAGGGAACTAGAGCTCTTTGAAGATGGCGCCTTGTAAATAG
This sequence comes from Abscondita cerata, assembly GCA_030710515.1. Taxonomy (NCBI): domain Eukaryota; kingdom Metazoa; phylum Arthropoda; class Insecta; order Coleoptera; family Lampyridae; genus Abscondita; species Abscondita cerata. Next base: position 8,453 of record JALBCR010003870.1, on the reverse strand, counting down.
TTTTTTTTTAAATACCTCCAGAACGCTTCTACTTAGAAAAGCAAAAACTGGTATGCTTGTTTAGCCTTCAGAGATGAATCGATTCCATCAATTGCGAATTTCTAGTACCGGTCATAGGCGTCCGTTTTGGGTAGGTCAACGGTTATTTTAACGCATAACTTTTTGTCTTTAACTTTTAAGCATTTGTGACACTAAATTATTAAATTTTCAGGTATTCTAGTACTAAAGGTACTCTTACTTTAAGTCATTAGGATACACCGTTTTCTAGAAAAATGGATTTGAAAATTTTTTGATTTTTGTCATTAAAGTTAAATTTATATTTTTGCACTAGTTGGCTCTGAACTGCCAACAAAAGTAAAACCTACGTTTTTATTGTCAAATTGTTGTCAGTTCGTGAAGTTTATCTTTTAATTTTTACTTTACCAGGCGCCATCTTCAAAGAGCTCTAGCTCCCTTAGGAAGGATTTTCGGACTAGGTGAATTGGGTTCAATTGTCTTAAAATTATCCGAGGAATCTCCGGTTTTCGTTTGTCAAGAGAGTTTTTGGACACCCTGTATATATTTTTTCATATTTTATTTTAAGTATGTTGCAGTTTTTTGCTGTTAGTTTCCGTATTTTTTAAACTATTTTATCGTGTTTTTTTTACTTTTCTTGCTTTTATTTCAATTTTCGTTTTACACTTTTTCCTTTTCGTTAAATCTAATTATTATAATTTTCTTGAAATCTATGTCTGTCTGTTTGTCTGTCTGTTTATCATTTCCTCGGGGTGTTTCAAACAAAAATTGAATACACCATTCGATAGAAGATTTTAAAGTGGTTTGAATGCGAGGTATTTGAAACTCTAACTTAACCCCTTGAGGGGCTGGCCACACTCACTCTCCCAAACTTCAAATTAAATTTTTATTACCAAATAGGTTTGTCTTGACAAGAGAAACATCTTTTGTATACATTTTGACCTATGACCTTAAGATCAAAAGTTTTAGGTCAAAATTCATGCGTCAGTAGGACGCGCTTACAGACTACTCATTAATAAATATCGTTGTTTTTTCTAATTTGTAATTATTTTTAAAACTACAAGTTTGTCTTCAGATGAGCTTTACACTAACTTATTATATTATCCTCTTTTTCACTACATGCGATGTACTATCTATGTATGTGTTTACTATCTGATCTAATTACTGTTTTAGTCCTTCTTTCCATTCAACATTTTTAATAATTATATTATTCTTTCGGGCCTTTCTATCTTATTTCTCAAAACATTATTTAATTTATAAAATCTGTTTCTTGTTATTTATTAATGCAATTATAATCTTGACGTTTTGATAATCTACCCGAAAGAAACAAGATAAAACTCTCATATTTATCGATCTAATAAAATAAATAAAATTGGTTCTAATTTGAAATTGCATAATTTCAGATTTTTCAGTATAAGTAAGAGAGTTCGGGGTCAATAAAAATGTAGTACTACTTAATTAACCTGTTTATTAATGAACGACTAATAACCGAAATTGCTTAAAACACGAACTAGTTAAATAACTATTTTGGAATAAGCAAAATTAAATTCCAATATTATTCGTATTAAGAAGATAAACACGATCAATAGACATTCAAACCGTATAAATCCATATGTAATGCGTTCCATCGCTATGTGTGGCACAACCTAGTAGGTAGGTTTTCATAATTTTAATCCAAAATTTCTTACAGCAGGTAAATAAAAACAAAGAAATTATGAAGTCCAAATAATAGGATAACCTATTTATGCTACGTTTTAGAGGCGAAAAACTCTATGTACTATTTGTCGTTACTACTAATATTTTAAATTGTTCAATTTGGTAATCGATTTGTGTACTTCCTCTTATTTTGGAATGAATTGGAGTTCTGGTGTGACCTAGTTTAACTTGAAACAGTAATTCAAAACAAACAAAACCGCTTTTTGACAATACAATACTTCGTCACTACAGTACTTCAACAAATTATCTATTTAGTTTAAATAAAGTTTAACACAAATAAAACACAACTTTTTAAGTTTGTAATTGTACGTATTCATTGCGCCGTTTTCAATTTATATGTAAATTTGAGTACGACTGAGAGGAGCATTTACATATAATCCATTTATCTTTCAAATTTTGATTTTAAACAGTACTTCAGTTTGAGTCTTCTATAAATTCATATTTCAAAAGTAACTCGCTATTTATTTCCACATACATATTAAAATTAGTTTATAACTTTTCACGTAAAGCTGCTCATTTATTATTTTAATGCAAATGTTTCAACCAAAATTAAATATGATGTTAATTTAGCATTATATAGTAATAACAAGTTAAAGTAGTCGTGTTGGCTAAGACAAAGCTTTCGGACAGAATCTAAATTCTTTGCAGTATCAAAAATAAGAGAGATCAGAAAGGCGTTAAAAAATAAAGAATGATTTATTGTCCACTAATAAAACAGATTATAAAACTATTTTGTATAAATATTACAGACTTTACGAAAATACAGACGCGTTCGGGTATTCTCGGATTTTCTTTCTCCCGAATGACGGCGGCCATTTTTATATCATAGCAACTAAATCATCTGTGTTTCTACTCAATTTTCTACAAATTTAGTCCAGCAACATATTCATTGGGTTACATAATATGAAATTAACTTTTAATTGATCAGTTTTTCTTATTAATGTTCCTCGAAAATAAGCACACAGTTTTCCACTTTCTGTCACTTGCGAAATCAATCCTATGTATAAGCTTTTACTAAAACATACAATTACAATTTATTAGATGATAGATGCTAGAAATACGTTATTAGGCTACTATTACTATGTAAATTGCGTTAAAAATATGGAATTTTAAGGAATTTAAATTAGGCTATTTTTACGATACATGGGTTCATGGTTTTCGATTTTTATTCATAACTCATCGTTGAAACCCAATTTTTTCAAATTTTTGAATTAAACTTCCACACTCATATAATGCGTTTTTTATTAGGTGGACAATTTTTCACAAAACGAACTTTGCGTGTTAAAAGTTTCATATAGAGTATAATATTATTTCTAACATTTATGGTAAATAAAAGTAATATTGAGTTAAGTCCCAAATACACTGATCATCACATACGGTTCAAGTCTGACATATGACACAAGTTTATGTATTTATGTAGAAGGTCTAGGCAAAGGAAGGCCTAGGGTGTACATCTACTTAAATAAAGTATGTTTTGATCTCAATTAGTATTAGGATAGAAGATCAAGGTCAACGGTCGAAGCAAAAGAAGCCGATAAACAAGGACTAAGATGGCATATGGTATCTATCACCTACAGAACTGTTACTTCTAAGTTAGTTTATTCACAGACGCGATACACAAAACAGCAGCACTACCTTCTAAGTGCTATAAAAGAGCTGATAAAATGAATGTGTAAATGTTCGAATCAAATACCCACACCGATGCCCAAATAAATTGCTGACCTTGATCATATCTTTAGAATCATATCGATTATTAATATACACCGTGTTCATCATTGTTGAAATACTTTGAGACAAAATTTAAATTATCAGTGCAAAAGAAAAAAAGACAAAAATCACAGCCATCTTATTTTTTAAACATTTTAGTACTATTCATTAAATTACATTTTAAAAGTAGATCGGGTCTTTACAATGTGTCCAGTCATTTCTCTGTAGTGTCAAACCCGATATCATCCAACCAAATCAGCAATATCCGTCAATCTCTCTTACATTACTAGATAATTACAAATACGTGTACATGACCAACATTTTCTCTAAAACAAAAAAAATAAATTATACAAAAGGATCAAATGTGAACTTTTACCCCACTCTTGCATGTACAATAATAGTCGCCTAGTCGATTGCGGGTGTACTAGATAAAAACCTGGCCACTAGTTGTTTTGCTGAATCGGGATACTAATTTTGTTTGCAGCAATTTGGGGTTTCGAATTTTGTGCAAATACACTTCGTAGTCCATGTTTTGAGCGAGATGCTCCTCAGTATAATTTTGAGCATTTTTAACTCGTATGTACCAAGTGTAACATTCTGGAGTTCTTCCATTGACAAACGTGGAAAGAGTTTAAAGGTTCTGCTACAGATCGTGTCCAACACTTTTGCTCAGTGTCCAATTTGCCGTTTTATAATCTCTTACAAAAGGACTTTGTGTTTGAGAGAATCAGAAAATAGCGGCATTTGGAAACAGTTCAGACTGGCACAAGTAGTCTTAACAGTCTTTGGCGGTTTTCACAGTAGTATTTCAATTGTATCACATAATCAAAGAAACGGAAGACATCCTTTATAAGTCCATTGATGGCTTCTACCCACCACCTGTAAAGGTTACCTTGCGTGACTCATTCGTTTCCGCCGCTGTAAGCTGCTTTTATTCGTTCCGAAACAGCATCGGCATTTTTACTTTGTGACCCAAGGTTCGAAGTAGCTCAACTACATCCCAGAATCCCCAGAATCAACTATGAGAGAACAATCAATTTTCATCTGTTTTACTTATCACAATATTTTATATAGTACTGTATCATGCTCACTAACAAAAGTGTCTCTAATTTGTATTAGATCCTTGACACTTATCTATTTCTGCAACATGTGTTTAATATTACGGCGTCATTATGTTTGCCGTCAGCAAAATACAGTCCAACGGCTTCAATGATGTATCCTGAAGGTGCGATCATTATTATCGGCTTGACTAAGTTTTGACCCTTTTGGCATACGCTGGAAAGCATGGTTTCTAGATTTCTGAACACACAAGTAGGTGCCTACAAAGAAAATAATTGTATGTGGTGTAATAATTCCGGACAAGTTAAATACTAACCGTCTAGAAACAGTGTAATGTTATCCGTTGGAACGCTGTACAGCTTCTTGTGAGTCGTGTTACTCGAGTAGTTCATTTTGGTCAAGTTGCGGAATCCAAGAAACTTGCGAACAATCAAATTTTCTAATACGGCAGCTACTCTCTAGATCGTCTTACAACAAGATTTCACCGCCAACCGTAATAGCCCGGCGCTACATTTACACTGGCCGTGTCTAAACTGCCGTTGTATCCCGCGTATTAAACATGCATTGTAAATAAATCCCTTATATATAAATAACCACTAACTTTGTAAATAATTGTAAATGGACATCTTAAAAGTAAACCCTGGGCATTCTTTCTTCGATTGAAGTTTCCCGCGTGCATATAAATTTTGTTACGTCTCGTTTTAAGTTCCAACTACAAACGAACCCGATAGTGAGGAATCTAAAAGGTGCACGTTTACAAGTTAACAATCTTTCTGGTTTTCGGTCGGGAACGTGTCGTTTTCAGACTGCACAGATTTGCTGTATTTTACCTGCATTTTATCATGTATCTGGTATGATAATGCTAAGGATACAGAATAGTGCAAAATGTCAGTAGATTACTATATCAAAGAGTATTCATATTAATGTACTTCTGGTGAGGTTCCCATACTTTTTTCTCATAGACCACTTTAAACATTTTGCTGGATCTGGTGGACCCCTGCAGCTATTACATTTACTAACTTACTTCCAAAACCCGAAAAAGTATATGTCTATGTAAATCTGTGTTGTGGCTATTTTTCAATCAACTATGAGTTGAAAGTTTTCGAAAAAAGGTGAGAATTTATATTGCTTTGATTATGCTGTGAGTATTGTCATTCAAGCTAAGTTTCAAAGCCAGTCTAAAAGCGTCTTCATCCAACAGTTGGATTCCTACTTTACTTTTTGTATTCTAAGATTGACTCACAGTACAAGAAACCAATAATCTCCCACTTCGGAGTGGTAAAAGTAAAAATAAATATTTTCTTGTTTTGTAGCTATTTATTCAAACACAAAAATTACTACACTTTTAATTATGTTGTTATAACAGTCTTAGTAGAATCAAAATTTAACATCAAAACTAATAATGATTATTATTTTAAAACAGTCGCAATATAATCAAACTTTGATTATATTGCGACTGTTTTAAAATAATAATCATTATTAGTTTTGATGTTAACTTTTATCTCAGATTACCATTGTAATCTGAGATAAAAGTTATAATTTTAATGGGAGGATGTACTTGGTGAATTGACAGCAAATTATCAATATTTGGCTTGAGTTTAGTTAAGTATAACCGTAAATCTCCTCGCTCTGTAATATTTAATCTGCTCCGTTTTTGTCAACAAGTTTGTTACGGCACTAAAACTGCGTTCGACAAGATATGACGAAGGAAACGCTATGAGAAATTTTGCACAATTCCCCACAGTCCTGGATATTTTTCAGGTATTTGTGCCTGCAGCCAAAATGATTGATACCCTCTTTTGAATGCTACTTTGAGCTCCTCATTAGTGCTAAGCTCGAGTAGCTCTTCTTGCAGTACCACATTTTCCACTTCAGTTTCATCATATGGATTTATTATCCATGGTGGTATATCCATCGACAGAATGTCTTCAAATCTGATTTTAAAATCATCATACAGGGCAATCAAATGTTGAACATACGTCTGAATATCTTCGTCGAGGCATTCTACCTGCGATAAATTTGGAAACTGGGAAAATTCACGTCGACCAATATTTTGCTTCATAAGTTTCAGTTTACCAAGAAAAGCTGAAATTTCACTCTTTGTTTTATCAAATTGAGGCTGTCCCCTTGTAACTGTAGGTTGAGGTCATTGAATTTTTGAACAAATCTGTCAAATACGCAATGTCTGCTTTGAAATTCATGAGGTTTTCTTTTAAAACAGGATCTTTAGTGTTCAGAAACTCTAAAACAGAGTCGAAAAGCAAATAGAATCTTGATAGACATGCACCTTTCGACAACCAGCGTACTTCGGTATGTAGCAGCAATCGTTGGAAGTCCTCATCATTTTCTTCGCACAACTGTGCAAATAAGCGCGTATTTAATGCATTGCTTCTTATTTTGTTAACTGCATTAATCACAAATTGAAGCGCTTGGTGCAATCTATCACTCAATTTTTCGCTACTAGATGTTGTCGGTGGATGACACAGTGAATTGCAATTACCTCTGGTATAATCCTTTTAAGATGACTTATAAACCCACGATATCGCCCGACCATGGCAGGAGCTCCATCTGTTGCCACCGAAATAATGTTTGTGAATGCAATTGATTTTTCCGTAAAAAATCATTCAGAACATTAAAATTGATTCACCTTTAGTGTCAGTCTTCAAAGTTTTCGCGAATAGTAACTCTTCAAACATTTGTTCGCCTTTGATAAATCGAACATATGCCAATAATAATGCTTCATTGCCAGGTAAAGTTGACTCGTCCAGTTGAATAGAAAAATGAGTTGTTTGCAGATAATTACACAAGAAACTTTCAACATCAGAGCTCATTTCATCAATACGTCTTTGTACAGTGTTGTTACTCAAAGGAATTCTTTTAAGTATGTCAAATGAAGATTTGTGCAGGACAGTTTTAAGACCTCTTCAACAGCAGGCAAAATTAACTCCTCTCCAATGGTATGCGGTTTCCCAGATTTTGCTATAAGTAATGAGATATTGTAAGATGCCCGCAAGCCATCGTCGTTGCTTTCAGACGTTGAAGCGAACATACTATGCACGGTGGGTCTCTTTTCATACTTTTCCTTCAATGTTTGGAAATATTTCAAATCCTTACCTATTTTGTCAGGATGACACCTTCTTAGATGATCTTCCAGCTTCGATGGTTTCATAGAGTCATTGCTCAAGACTTTGTTGCATAAAAGACACATGGGCAATCGCTTGTCTGTATTTGATGGAAGAAAACCAAATTTCAAATATTCAACACTGTACTGTCGACACTTCTTCTTAGATTCAGCCATGTTTCGTATCAATTACTTACCTGTAAATATGAAAAAAATGTTTGTTAAGTAATCTTAAAATGATTTAACAAACATAATAGAAGTGGCTTTTAAGATACAAGTTGCTAACAAATAGATAGGTAGGTACTTACTTTTCCAACACTGGCAAACAATAATATCAATTCACTTTAATTTTCAAAAGTCTGAAAACTACTTCCGTCACTGGTGAACACTTATATAGGTACACTTTCTTTTTGAAATTCCGGAAACAACTGAGTAATGTTTATCATTCGCATTCGTATTTATATTAAAGAAAAATCCAACAAGTTCATGCAAGTTCAGACACGACTTTAACTAGGCGGGCGGGCGGCGCGGCATCGGCGAGTCTTGACACGCTCTTTCTGAATATGGAATATGCAAGTTCTTACAAAAACAATTGCTGAGCTTCTTATAATATTGTCTTCCTATATTCATAGGAGAAGTCAAGCTTCTTATAATATTGTCTGCCTATATATATTATTGTCTCCCTTATTCATAGGAGAAGTCAAGTCGGGTCACCTAATACATTTTATAGACCCCCGTTAACGAGTTGTGGACCCCCATTTTTTCCACGCAAGCGTAGACCCTATCGGGCTCCGTGGACCCCTGGGGGTCCACCTGGACCACTTTGGGAATCTAA